>OX352314.1:3000000-3207500 GCA_947086415.1 Pammene aurita | reverse complement strand
CCAAAAAAGTTTCAATCAGTAACTCAAAAAACCGATAATCGTTCAAAAAATCACATAACTTCACAACACTATTCAACCGATAAACACTTCAAAATCGAATCCCAAATTCAAAAATAGAACTCCTTTTTTTAAGACACAAGTCCTAAGACGAACGGTTACTAAGGAAATGACTACCAACACTCCCGACGAGTTATTTTATCACAATGTTTTCATAGAAAGTGAGGCCCATTATAACTTTTAGAACCGTGTCGTATTAAACTAGCGAGTATTGTCATCGTGCAATAGTTCGGTTCGGATGCGGGATAACTTTGACAGAGTACTATAAGTTACTTTGTTAGGGTCTTTGTTGAGTTACGATTTCTTTCGTAATAGTTGTTATTAAATTATGTCTGTGCACTAATTTGTTTAAGTAGGTGGGAATGTCTTTATTATTAAATATTATAGTTATAAGTTTTAACAATGCTTGCAAAACTTAATATTTTCTTGAACAAGTGGGATTTTTCTGAATTCAATATAATGATCTTGTATTTTTGTTTTTCTAGTTGATTTTGAGATGTGAAGTATTGCAAAATTTAGTCGCGTAAGATTGCTACTTGTCCATTATCCAGTTTATACAGAAAAGAGGTTAAAATCAAACGTGTTTTTATTAATTTATCAGATCTAATATACCAACTCTACATCCTGTTAGTTCATACTTATACCAAGTTCCTAAATTCGTCTTAGTTGTTGGAGTGGCAGAATTTTTTAACACGCTTTTTTCTACCTAGGCCTAGCAAGTCTAGCAACTCAACAACACACAATGTTTTGCCAATTTTTCTCGTTTTTAGGTTTTCTTAATCTTAGTATTTATATGTTATACTCTGTATAAGTACATACTAAAATATCCTGTTTAATATAGATGCACATAATCAATATTTTGTTACAGCTTGCATTATACTCGTAAGATAGGAACCTACGAAAGTACATAACCTGTAACTTGAAAAAAAACAAAGTTACGAGCCGAGCTTTGAACCCAAGACCTCCGAATTGAAAGTCGAAGTCATACAGCTAGGCTACCAGGACGTCTACATTTCGATGACACCATTTAACCAAAAAACACTGCAAATCCGTGAAAATCGTGAAAACACTGATAATAAGATAATAACCAATTTCCGCAACAAACAATCAAATAACTTATTTCAAAACGTCCTAAGTCACAAATAAAACCTACCCAGTTACGCCTTTTTAAAATTAAATCAAAACAATAAAGCGTCACTAATTTTTAAAACGTCGTAAGTTCGTTCAAACATCGCTTTTAATGGAACTGTGATAGACTTTAATGCGTTGCCTTAAGGTTGACATTGGTACAGTCTATGATAGACTTATAGTCCGTTGAGATGTTTTTGGAAGCAGTTATTACAAAAGGCTTCCGGAAATCTCTCAGTGGAGTAGACGACGCACGAATCACGAGTTCACGAGAAGTTGAGTAATACTTTTTATGAATTACTTTTAGACAGAGAGCTAGCCACGTCAGATATGACACAATAATGAGAGCAACGAAACCCCTCTAGTCAGTTTGCTATACTATGCTTATTTCTAGATCCGGACGTCTGGCAGCTGTAAAGTGGTGGAGGTCAAATAATGCAAACCACTTCAAGAAAACCAATTATAGAGTTCTGGGGATGATGTAATATTACGAAAAAATTATGTAAATAATTAGATTATATCATTGCCAAAAGTACTGTTTTTGTTTCCGTAATAATACGCAATGTTTTTTAGAACTGAGCCAACTTCGGCAGTTTTTACCTATTTAGGTATTACTATTTTCCAATTTAAAAATTTTGCTTGTCTGTCACTCTGACCTCCACCAATTAAAAGCTTCCAGATGCCTGGATCTAGCAATAAGGATAGTATAGCAATCTAATCAGACGGGTTTTGTTGCTCTCATTATTGTGTCATATATGACGTGGCCAGCTCTTAGTCCATTTGCTTTGACATAACTTTAATCCAGATACGTTTGACACCATTATCTTGTTAGTTGGCGTTTGTCTAGGTTTTTTGTCATGGCTCAATAGTCTGGGACCAGCTCGGCAACGTAATCCCAAGTTTTTGGAAATGTTACTGCCATGAACTTTGAATCTACGGGGAGACTGAGTCTGGTTGTAAGTATGTTTCCTTAAAGTATGTCACCGAAAAGCGACCGGTAAAATTTCAAATTATATTTTTTACATAAGTTCCAAGAACCTCGATCTTGTTGAAAGCACGCCTTCCTTTTAGGCCACCAGCGCTTTATAATAATAAACTAAAAATGTCAAAATCCTCGTCAAAAATCGTAACAAGTCGAGTTAAGATCGGTGGCTCCATCACTGGTTTTGGACCCGGGTATGTTCTTAAACTACGTCCAAAAGAGAGGTGCGAATGTCATCTCGCTATGTGTGGTAGGGCACAGCACAGCGAATGTCATCTCACTCAAATCTGGAGCTGAGCCCGACTGGGGAAGTACCCCCACCTTACATTACAGACAACCACAGCCAAATAGCACTAGACCCTACTCATAGTATTATGTTCCTGCTGGTGAGTAAGGTTGCCAAAGAGCTCAAAGAGGACCCAGTATGTTGACGATATTGGACCCTCTTGTTCCTTTAGCCGTCAACACAATGCGTCCTCCTTTTTGTAAAGGGTCGGCAACGGGCATGTGACACCTCTGGAGTTGCAGGCGTCCATAGGCTACGGTAGCTGAACTACTAACTTAACTGAAAAACTAACCTTTTCCGAAAAACGCAACTAAATCTGAAAAGCCCTTCGTTTGCGTGGGATTAATATTCACAATAAGGAATTAATAAAACGCTTTAGTAAAATCTAACACCAAATATTAATTTAGCGTATATGCTATTTTAAGTCCACAACGAGGAACAATTCCATACAAACTTACACCCCCCTTTTTACCACCTTAAGGGATGATTTCTGGGATAAAAAGTATTCTATATCCCTCTCCAGGACTCAAACTATCATCATACCAAATTATATACAAAATCAAGGTTGTCTGGAACATATCGCTTTTTAGCGATAAGACCGCCTATTGTTTTACCTCTGCTTCTACTGTTTGTAACTTGTATATAAAGAGTATTAATGTTATGTTATGTTATGTTATCAATTATTTTTATGTGAGTAAGAATAAGAACAACCGTCGTTTTAAATATTTAACTTCTTAACTCACAAGTGGCTGTAAATCGTGAAAGTCGTGTGTAAAACTGCATATTCCCCACGTTTTTGTAGAAGTTAGCCCACACGAGCCGGTAGTACGGACACACGGACGTACAGACGGAAGACCACTAGTTACAAGACCGAGATAAAATACCCAAAGCAAAAAAAAAATTCAAAACCCTCGACACAAAAAGTAAACTCTATACTAATTAATAATATTTTAAACCTATTATAATTATTATCGTCACATATATTATGTAAGTTCAAATATTCTTATTATCCAAGCGTTGTCGCGTCGGGGGACCGCTAAGTGAGAAAAATCAGGTAGTTGTTGTTGGAAAAATACTACACTTGTTTTTCTCACTTAGCGGTCCCCCGACGCGGCAACGCTTGGAAAATAAGAATATTTGAACTTACATAATATATGTGACGATAATAATTCTAATAGGTTTAACATGTTATTTGTTAGTTTTTTAGAGTTAATTTTTTGTGTCGGGGGGTTTTAAATTTTTTAAATTTTACTTTTATTTTGTCCTTTTTAAAGTAGGTGTTACGTACATCTTGAGACACAGAGTTGACCTTACCATATTTTTATCTTTCAATATCATTGAAGTAACACGGTACCAAATTTCGAATCGATAGGACATATGGAAGGTAGTCAGACAGAACAGATTTTCATGAAAAACACTAAAATGGCTAAGAACACTAAAATTATCTATGACACAAAAAAAGCTAATGAAAATCGGTTCATCCGTTTGGGAGCTACGATACCACAGACAGATACACAGACACGTTAAACTTATAACACCCCTCTCTTTTTGCGGCTCTCTCTTAACGTCCCACCTGATAGTAAGATGCTACCGAAGCCTGCAATTCCAGAGGTACCACATGCGCGTTGCCGACCCTAAACTTCACGAGTTCCGCGATATTCTGCCACAAGACTTTGGACTCAGAGAAAATAAAAAAAGCAAATTTTAAGCGTGTGTAATTATCGAAAGAGTGAAGCGTAAGCGAAGCAAGTTCTTACAAACAACTTCTGGCTACTGGGACGCCTCGGCATTTCGATGGCTTTTTGATTTTGAGAGTTTGTTCCGCGATAACTTTACTAACGCTTTTCTGATCGTCATGAAATTTGCTGGGGTTGTAGCAGAGATACATATAACTTGAGAGTGCGTATATGAGCAGGATCGACCTAGGAGTCATGGAGTTAGAAGGCGCGAAAAAATCATCATAAGGGTCTTTTTATATTGGTCATCTCGTTCGCGAATTCTGAGTTCGAGGCGGACTATTAGTGTAACTAAGCGACTAATGCTATGACCCAGAAAGGGTTTGCTTTAACCAAACAAAGTTGGATATTGTACCATACAATGTGTCCCACATTAGTTTAGGATATTTAGCTTGCCCGCGGCGGCGGCCAAGTTAGATCAAAGTCGGTGCAAGTGCAATTTGCTGCATGTACTACTGTACGCGTACAGGATGTGCTGGAAACTGTGGTGGTGGAATATAACTTGAGGGCTGACGGCTTGCCTAATCGAACAAGCGGAGCGTAAGCGAAGCGAGCTCTTACAAACAACTTCTGGCTACTGGGACATCTCGGCATTTCGATGATTTTTTGATTTTGAATAGTCATTCAAAAGGGAGTGACGTCACGGACGGTAACACATACTGTGTACGCTCGCGCTAGTATTCTGTATATTGTATATAATAGATCGTTTTCCTTGTACAAAACTTACCGAAGTGTGCATCAGTGAACGTTTGCGCCGTGTGAGTGTGCGCAAACCGCAAACCTCGGCGCAGCTGTGATCGTGCTTTTTTTGTGGTTTTAATTGTGTGCGCTCAGGATTGACATTTTACGCGTGTGGATAGCCAGCAAAAACAAAGCAAATATAGTGACATTAACTATAACAACAAAAGTATCACATCAGCGCCATCTAGCAAAACACGGGCGGACTACAACAACTCTCCGTTTACCACGTTATCAGCGTTAAGGATGTCTTCTAAGTGCTCGCTTTGTAAAAAAATCATGTCGTCGAGAGATGGCGCTACCTGCCCCAGCTGTCGGACTGCCCCGAGTTCGAACCAGGAGGCATCAGAGATCACTGGCCTTCGCCGTGATTTCGACATTTACGCGGCCGAGCAGCGTGCGTTCCGAGATGAGATCAGGGCCACCTTGAAGAGCTTGGAGAGCCGTATGGACGAGGTTGAGAGAAGGCTAGAAGAAGTCGAGAGACGCGCGACGACGGAGGCAGCGCCTGTGAGCTGCGAGGTGGAGCAGCTTCAGCAGACAGTGACGCGCCTTCAGCAGGAACTCAACGACCGGGATCAAGATGCTCTTCTCACCGATCTCGATATTGGTCATGTCCCTGAAGCGAAGGGCGAAAATGTGGTGCATACTGTCACCGTCCTCGCCGCCAAGCTCGGTGTCACGCTGGAGGCTAGCGACGTCGTGTTCGCCGAGAGAGTCGGTGTGCCCGTGCGGAACGCGGATGGCGAGGATGGTGCCGGACCAGCGAGACGCCCGCGCCGAGTCGTTGTCAGGCTGGCGCGCCGTCAGCTGCGGGACGATTTACTACGCGCCGCCCGAACACGCCGCTCCGTCACATTCGGCGAGCCGCCGCGCCGAGTATACATCAACGAGCGACTGACCCGCGCCAACCGTCTGCTGTTCCACCGTGTCCGGGAAGAATGTAAGAAACAGCAGTAGAGATTCGCGTGGACGAAGAGAGGCCGCATATATGCTCGGCAGAGCGATGGCAAGCAGGCATTTTCCTTCCATACAGAGTCCGACGTGCGACGGGTTTATGGAGGTGGTGATGTTTGATAGCATGCGATATTTGCTTAGTTTCAGATATCTTGTAGGTTTTAAGGGCAGTATTAGATATCTTGTAAGTTTAAAATTGTTTGTGTGTTATGGCCATGTTACCGTAATCAATTTTGCCTACAACTTATTATGTTTTTTATTTATGTACAGTTATACAGTCAGTTCACCAACATAAGTATCCACTCTCCCATACAACTTTGTATGGCAATGTGGGTACTTAAGTTGGGGAACCGACTGTACACACTATACAAATTAATTTCCTTCTTAAATCACCTTTTATGTTCTTTAAGTGTATATGCTTACTATGTGCGTGACTCAAACCAATCCAGCTGGAATGATGATTAATAAACAGTTCAGAATAGGTTTGTACAACGCAGGTTCCCTTGGTACAAACCATGATAATCTCATGGCATCTACTGCTCGGCATGACTTTGACTTGCTTGCGATCTGTGAAACGTGGTTAAGATTAGGTGAGAAAGGGCGGGCGCCAGCGCTTCCGGGCTACAAGCTGCGGCACATACCCAGACCAGCGGGTACTCGGTCGCGTGGTGGAGGCGTAGGTAGGTATATAAAGCGTAATCTCAATATGCGTACCTGGCAACACCCCGTGGATCCTTTGCATAGGTCGGTAGAGCAAATTTGGGTCACTTTAACCCTTAACGGTAAGAAGTTAGTTATAGGAGCGGTTTATCGTCCTCCATGGATGAATATTGATCTGTTTTTCGACGCTATCTCTGACACAATTAGTTCTATTCCCGATTATGATAATTTATTAGTATTAGGCGATTTTAATATAAATTTGTTGGCAAATGCTGACCCACGAATTACAAAATTTAATAATTTTTTGACATGCTTCCGACTCTCCCAATTCGTTTCGCAGGCTACACATTATACAGAGTCGAGTCAGACTCTACTTGACTTAGTTTGCACGGATATGAAAGCAAAAAGTACAATTGTAGAGCATTTGGGTTCATTATTTGGGCACTGCCTCGTAGTTTCCGAATTTCACATTAAAGTCGATAAACCGAAGCCCTTTTGTTTAACTTTCAGGCCTCTTAAAAACATCCAGCTGGAGAATTTTGACAGGGACCTGCAGTGTGTGAATTGGGACTCTATATCAGATCTGGAAAGTGTAAATGATATGGTTAGAGTATTTAATCAGTATATACTTTTTTTATTTGACCTCCACGCACCTCTAAAGACAACTATTGTCAAGGGCTGTTCATACCCTTGGATAACAGATACTGTCAAGATCATGATGCGACTACGTGATAAAGCTGCAGCTGATTTTCACAGGAACCACAGTGAAAGTAAAAAGCTGTACTATAAAGAATTGAAGTCAATGGTAAACAAAGCTATGTATAATGAAAAATCCGCCTATTATAAACAAAACATTAATAATAAAATACATGACTCCAAGTTGCTATGGAAAAATCTTAAATCTACTATTCTGCCTAAAAAAGACACTCAATTACCTACTTCTTTTAGTGACCCTTTAGAAATAAATAAGCACTTTCTTGCTTGCCAGGTACATCAGAAATAAACATATCTGACTTGACTTATTTCGAGTTTCATAAGTACAATGAGTCAGTTTTTCATTTGAAGCCTGCTAGTTTAAACCAAATTGTTAATATTATTAAGAGTCTCAAATCAAATGCGGAAGGGAGTGATGGTATTAATTTAAACATGTTACTATTGACATTTCCCCATACTCTTGACATATTAATTATGAAATTGATTTATACTTCTATCTAGACATCTACTTTCCCTGACCAATGGAAGTTAGCAATTGTTCAGCCTCTTCCAAAAATTGCAAGTCCCACTGAGCTTAAAGACCTGCGGCCCATTAGTATTTTGCCATGTCTATCTAAAATACTGGAAAAAGTTGTCTGTAAACAATTAACTGATTATTTGGAGACTAATAATATTCTACCTGATATTCAGTCGGGTTTTAGGAAAGGCCGAAGTAGAGTGACTGCGTTACTCGATGTCACAGACAACATTATATGTGCTCAGGATGAAGGCATGTTCACACTGTTGGTTCTGCTTGACTTTTCCCGTGCATTTGACTGCCTTAATATTAATCTATTATTTTCTAAACTAAGTTACTATGGTTTTGACAGTAATACAGTAATGTGGTTTGACAGTTACCTTAAGAACCGCTACCAAAGTGTAAAATTGACTCATAGTGATGGCTCTACTCAAACTTCCGACCAAGCAATCCTCACAAGAGGAGTCCCTTAAGGATCTGTAATTGGCCCAATCCTCTTCATTTTATACACCGCTGACATAGGGGCTCATATCACACACTGTAAGTACCATATCTATGCGGACGATATACAAGTATATATTTCTTTTAAACCAAGTGAAATTGACACTGCAATAGGAAAGCTGAATCTAGATTTGTGTAATATATCTTCCTGGGCCACAAGCAATTGTTTGCTGCTTAACCCTGACAAGACCAAGTATTTAGTTTTTGGCAGCAAACAGCAGGTTTCACAAATTAATCCCACCATATCAGTTATGTTGATGGATCAACCCGTTGAGCGTGTCTATGAAGCACGAAATCTGGGTCTTCTCATGGATAGCGAGCTGCGCTATGAGATGCATATTGCCAATGCTGTCAGGGGCTGTTTTTATAAGCTTAGAGTCTTGTATAAGATCAGGCCATTTATTAACGAAAATTTGCGCATTCGACTAGTAGAATCATTAGTTTTATCAGAACTTAACTATGTTGATGCTTTGTACAGTCCGAGACTACTTGCAAAAACAAAAAAACTTATTCAGCGCGTTCAAAATGCCTGTGCTCGCTTCTGTTTTGACATTCCTTGGAGATCGCATGTCACTCCATATCTGAACAGCCACAACATTTTGAAAATGCAGCATCGACGAAAACTTCATTTATCATGTCTTCTTTTTGGAGTCCTCAAGTTCAATACGCAAATATATCTCTTCCAAAAGTTGACTGTCATCCAGTTACGCGAACGTCGACGGTGTGCTATACAGTTATTACCACCTAGTCATGCTTCAGCTGCTTTTCGTGGAAGTTTCCGCTATGCAGCGACTAAATGCTGGAATAACATCCCACCACCAATTAGGAACCTGCAAAACGTTGTTAGTTTTAGGAATAAACTTAAAAAAATTATCTTCGATCACCAGCAGAAGCAGGAAACTTTGAGTCACGACACTAGTTGCATTTAGTAAATAAGTACATAAATTAATGTTTTTACCTGTAGTGTATGTCCCTTATATGTTTTTATACTATCCCATATGTATTTTGTATTCTCCTGTACATGTCTAGTTTTTTTTTCATTGAGTTTGTGTTAAGTATAACTTTGCTATCTATTTTTTTGTCTTCAGTTTGTGTTATCTGTCGTGGCATCACCAAGTGGGCCCTACGGAAGACCAGCGCTAGCTGACATACTAGCTAGCATTTTGCTGAGCAGGGTCCATTTCGTGGTGCTACACCTATACGTCTTTATTCTGTTTGTATGTAAATTTTTATGTAATATTGTGTACATCGTGAATAATTATCTTGAATCTTGAATCATTCCGCGATAACTTTAGTAACGTTTTTCTGATCTTTATGAAATTTGTTGAGGTTGTAGCTGAGATACCTATAATTTTAAAGTTCTTATATGAGCGGGATCGATCAAGGGGTTATGGGGCTAGAAGGCGAAAAAAAAATCATCGATCCAGCTCATAAATTTACACAAACTCTCAAATCTATCTCTGCTACAACCCCAACAAATATTATAATGATCAGAAAGTTATCGCGGAACAAACTCTCAAAATCAAAAAGCCATCGAAATGCCGAGACGTCCCAGTAGCAGAAGTTGTTTGTAAGAACTCACTTCGCTTACGCTCCGCTCGTTCGATTAAGACTGCATCGACCGTCCAGTGGCGCCCTCATTAGGGGGATTGTGTTTCCTAATAAACTAATCAATTTCTGTATAATCCATCTTGTTAAGTTGTAGTCCTACTAATCTCGCAACTTATGATCTTTGTGATACAGTTTTATATTACTTACTCTTGGCTTTATCACTTAAACGGAAAAAAGTGGCCACCATTTACCGTTTAGGTAATGAAGCAAAAAATACGCCATATAAAACTATGTGACAAAGATCAAAAGTTGCGTAATCAGTAAAACTACCTTAACACTGAGGGATTATACAGAAATTGAATAGTTTATTAGGAGATACAATCCCCCAATGAGGGCGCCACTGGACGGTCGACACAGTCTTAAACTCATCCTGTAGATAACTCGGGCCTGCACACAGACTACGTAATACGTAATATGCGCAGGACGGGCTATGTTTATGATTTGGGAGCTCCTTACTTGTTCTAGTCTAGTCTATGGATATAGCTATGCAAACGAAGCTCTTAAAATTGTCTACACACTAATGTTATCACACGAACCAGTAGAGAAGCGTCCTTAGAACTCGATTCCCACCGGCTTGCTTGATTTCTAGCCAGCTGAGTAACTTCACCATGGCTGTTCTAGTAGTATAAGAGCCTACGATACCGAACCTAGTTAAATAAGTCTCCTAGATGAGATATATATAATTAGTTGCGTCTTTAATGGGGGAATACGAAATGCCGATGCTGCAATGCAATAAAAGTGGCGGCGTATATTTTTTTTAAATAGAAAATCCGGTTTCTTGTATGAGCAATGATCAGTCTCTTAGATTTCCTTTGTTCTTCGAAACAGGGGAGAGGTAGGGCTACACGATAATGCGGTGCTGCAAGCCCCCGTACGTGGCCTGTCAGTGGCAGCAGCATCAAAAGATTGTAGATGTATGAAAAAACAAAACGCCTGATTTGATTTCATCAACTTTTGTCACCATTCCTACAAACTTTCACTCCTCTTTTCACCTACTTTCTGAGCAATTTCTGGGATAAAAACTATCCTATGGCCTTCCGCGGAACTCAAACTATCTTCATACCTATTTTCACCTAAATCTATCGGTTCGGCGGTTTATACATGAAGACATAGACAGACAGACAAACAGACAGGCAGACAGACATACAGAAACAGTAGAAAAACTTCCCGGGAACGCAAAAAGTCCGGGAATTACGAAACCCTAAGTCACCTTGTATGAAAATTTCTACGATACAACATTTTGTCAAGGGGTTATGGGGCTAGAAGGCGAAAAAAATCTTCGATCCTGCTCATAATTATACGAACTCTCAAATTATATGTATCTCTGCTACAACCCCAACAAATATCATAATCAGAAAGTTATCGCGGAACAAACTCTCAAAATCAAAAAGCCATCGAAATGCCGAGACGTCCCAGTAGCAGAAGTTGTTTGTAAGAACAGGTCATTACCTGTTTTCATTGTCATTTAATATATTAGGTTCTTCGACATTATTACTTATACTATTATCACAGCTAGTTCATTACAAAACCCCTTTGTTGAAAAACACAGTGTCCCAGCAGTAGCGTTGGCTCGCGGCCAGCCGACTCGGCAGTACACGAGATGCAGCATTTGAGAGATTACCAACTATCGATACTATCGATGTCGATGAAATCATAGTTTTTCCGTAGCCTATTAAACCCCTTTGAAAAACACAGTGTCGCAGCAGTAGCGTTGGCTCGCGGCCAGCCGACTCGGCAGTACACGAGATGCAGCATTTGAGAGATTACCAACTATGGATACTATCGATGTCGATGAAATCATAGTTTTTCCGTAGCCTATTAAACCCCTTTGAATAACATAGTGTCCCAACAGTAGCGTTGGCTCGCGGCCAGCCGACTCGGCAGTACACGAGATGCAGCATTAGATAAGTACCAACTATCGATACTATCGATGTCGATGAAATATTTTGTTTTTCCGTAGCCTATTATAAAACCCCTTTGAAAAACACAGTGTCCCAGCAGCAGCATTGGCCAGCCGACTCAGCGGTATACGAGATGCAGCAGTAGAGACGTACCAACTATCGATACTATCGATGTATATGGAATCATACTTGTTCCGTAGCCTATTATAAACCCCTTTGAAAAACACGGTGTCCCAGCTGTAGCGTTTCAGCGGTACACGAGATGCAGCAGTAGACGTACCAATTGTCGATTCAATCATAATTTTTAACTTTAAGTAATCGACAAAGGGGTATTTATAATGAATCGTAGGCAGTAAACGGTAGCCACTAGTGTATTATCGGAGGTAGAGCTTCGTACTGTCGCACAACTTAGTATGTAGTTTACTTACTATACAGTTTTCCATAGTCATACAGTTTCTACTGTGTTCGTATTCATTAGCTAAGATTTTTTAAATCACCACTTAGAAACCACTCTATCGTACCGATACGATAGCAAGAATCAAGTAGCAGCGTTTTCAAGTATCAAGTACCTGACCATACTCTGTAGTCTGTAACCGAATCCAAGTCCAAAAATTGAATCTCACTCAGTTATTTTTCGCTTGTATTTCTCTGAATAAAGGTAAATAAAATTGCTGTTTTACATCACACGATTACAAATTCCTGTATCAAAATAAATGATTTCGCCGAGGTTTTAAAAAACACACATAAATATACGTATCCGGTATTCACCGGTTATATTTTTCGACTTGAATTAGGTTACGGGGAGTAGTAACTTGCATCGATATATTTTATCGACATTGGGGCAGCTCTAAAGAATCGTAGGCAATAATCGACAGCCGCTCGCGTCTTATCGGAGATAGAGCTTCGTACCTACTGTCGCACGACGTAACGATAGAGTAGTAAGGGGTAGTTCGTTAGTTTACATATTTTTAAGAAATTATAGTCAATAAGTAGAATACAAATTGCAAGCACATGACCAGCGGCCGGGTCAGTGCGGAACACAGAGAATTCAACCAACCGGAGTAGCCATGTCTGTCATTTTCTATACAAAAAAAGTCTGCCGATTTTTGCGGGGGAGGGGAACATGTATGGTTATTCGTACGTAACGTACAAATAGCCATGTCAGATAAACGTCAGTGCATACATGTGTATGAACACGGCGAAAAATGAACGGAAAAATTAATGTCTACAAGGCATTAATCATTCCTGTCCTTTTGTATGGAGCAGAGACATGGTGCCTCTACAAAAAAGACGTCAAAAAATTAGACTCTTACCACCCATGGTGTCTGCGGTCTATGCTCAGGATTAAGTGGCAAGACCGTGTCCCCAACTCTGAGGTCATACGTCGTTCCGGAATGCATGGCATAGAGGCTATGCTAATGCAGCGGCAGCTCAGATGGTGTGGGCATGTCCTTCGAATGGATGACCGTCGCCTGCCAAAAGCTATACTCTATTCCGAGTTGGCGGTAGGGAAGCAGAAGCATGGCGGTCAGCATCTGCGCTACAAGGATGTGCTCAAACGGCATCTGCATGCTTGCGCTATCGACCCTGAGCGTTGGGAGGAGCTCGCTGAAAAAAGGTCATCTTGGAGTTCTACCATCTATGACAGCGTGAAAACATTTGAAAATAACCGTCTCACAACCTTAGACGTAAAGAGGCAACTACGTAAAGAAAGACCTAAGCCCTCTTACGTGTACACCTACAACGCAACTGGCCAGCTCTACTGCCACATGTGCAATAGGGTATTTAAGACCAAGTTCGGCCTAGCTAGCCATATTAGGGCTCACAATAGTCAACCTCCATAGGGTCGCCATCATCGAAATCGATGAGGAGGACTATATATATGAACACTACGCGTTCTGCAAACATTAGCGTTCGCAAAATATTCGCATCATTTGATACGGCAGCGGCAAATGTACCCGTCCTTAAACTACGTCCGGACTTGGGTATGTCCTTAAACTACGCCAAAAACAGAGGTATGGGCACTGCGAATGGCATCTCGCTAAGTGTGGTAGGGCACGTTCAGATAATGTCATCTCGCTCAAATCTGGAACAGAGCCCGACTGGGGAAGTACCTCGTCCACCTTACAGAAAACCACAGCCAAATAGCACTAGACCCTACTCATAGTGCTGTTTTCCTGCTGGTAAGTAAGCCAAAGAGCTCAAAGAGGATCCAGTGTGTTGACGATGAGGGTCCCTCTTGTTCCTTTAGCCATCAACACAGTGAAGCCTCCTTTTTGTAAAGAGTCGGCAACGCGCATGTGACTCCTTTGGAGTTGCAGGCGTCCATAGGTTACGGTAGCTGCTTACCATCAGCCGGGCCGTATGCTCGTTTGCCACCGTCGTGATATAAAAATAAAACTGAGCTTGACACGACTTTATTGTTAAGAGAATAAGGGCGTGTGTAGGTCATTTTGAACACCTCGCCCGCTTAGCTACTTCTGCCGCTGACTGTACCATCCCACGCCGACTTTTGGGACTGGGGTGCCAGAAGCAGATCGCGGAATCTTTCAAGGTGAAAGTGGTGCAACCAGGAAAACGCTAAGATGGCATATACCAGATATCTCTATACTCCGCTTAGCGCGTTATTTCTTTGAAACCTAAGCTGCCAAAAAGAAGGGGTGCGGGAGAGGAACTCGCAATGCTAAGCAGGGAACGCGCGATTCTTCCGTGGCCGCGATTCGAAAAATAAACACACACACTGGTCAGACACAGCTCCAACCCAACTCAACCCAACTCAACTCAACACCAATGTATGATCAATGTGAGACCAATGTGAGACCAATGTTGAATGAAAATATGTTCAAATAGCAAATGTCAATGTCGTTATAGCGTTGAGTTGAGTTGGGTTGGAGCTGTGCTGTGTCTGTCCAGTGTGTGTGTTTATTTTTCAAATCGCGGCCCATGGGGCGTAAGAGAGAGTCAGACATTAATGGTTGCCATGTTTACTGTCACTTTCAATAAAGTTGTGTGTGAAATTACTTTGAGCGTGGCAGCGGGGGCCCGGCTATGAGGGGTCTTGGTTAATTAGTCTATGGATGTAGATTATCCAACGTGAATGATGAACTATACATTAAATACCTAATAATTAATAGCTTCTTCCTCCTGGCGTTTGTCCCAGCTTTTTGCTCTATTGAGCCTTGGGTCCGCTAGGCAACCTAATCCCAGGAATTGGCGTAGGCACTAGTTTTTACGAAAGCGACTGCCATCTGACCTCTCAATTAATCCAGAGGGGAAACTAGGCCTTGTTGGGATTAGATCCGGTTTCCTCGCGATGTTTTCCTTCACTGAAAAGCGACTTTTTTTTTAATACCACGACGGTGGCAAACAAGCATACGGCCCGCCTGATGGTAAGCAGCTACCGTACCTATAAACGCCTGCAACTCCAAAGGAGTCACATGCGCGTTGCCGACCCTTTACAATAAGGAGGATTCACTGTGTTGACAGCTAAAGGAACAAGAAGGTCCCTCATCGTCAACACACTGCTCCAGATTTGAGCGAGATGATCTACATTCGCTGAACGTGCCCTACCACACTTAGCGAGATGCCATTCGCAGTGCCCATACCTCTCTTTCTGGCGTAGTTTAACGACATACCCAAGTCCGGACGTAGTAGGACTTGTAAATATCAAATGATATTTCGTAACATATACGTTCCGAAAAACTCAGTGGTACGAACCGGGTTTGAACCCGCGACCTTCGGATTGAAAGCTTGACGTCTTACCGCCAGGGCACCAGCGCTTTCAAATACCTAATAATTAATGTAATTAATTAAAATATAAATGTCAAAAATAAACTTATTCAGTGTAATTATTTAATTAATTGGGTATAACAATACCATTAGCAATTTTGACTTCATCGAATCTATATCATTAAGAAATTATGTATGTTAATTATAAATAAGTACCTCCTCCTTAATTAACAATTATTAATATAAGATATAACGAACCATTTTTAATTTCCAACGCAAGGACCATAATAATACACGGACTGAACCTATATAAAATCTCAAGTGTAGACAACGGGGGACCCTCTTGTCTCTTTAGCCGCCGACACAGTGAATCATTCTTTATATTAAAGTGTTAGCAACGCGCATGTGACAACTCTGTAGTTGTAGGCGTCCATAGGCTACGGTAACTGCTTGCCATCAGGCTGACCGTATGCTTGTTTGCCAAAAAATGCGTTTCTGTAATTCAGCTAAACGCGGTAGCGCCATCTGTCACATCACAAACCTAGAAAAACTTTGATTCGCGATATGACGCTGTCAATCCATATTAATATTATAAATGGGAAAGTGTATGTGTGTGTTTGTTTGTTTGTCCGTCTTTCACGGCAAAACATGGCGACGAATTGACGTGATTTTTTAAGTGGGGATAGTTGAAGGGATGGAGAGTGACATAGGCTACTTTTTGTCTCTTTCTAACCCCCCACTTCCCTAAAATGGGGGGTGGAAGTTTGTATGGAGCATCCCGGGGGACAATCAGGAAAGGGGAACCGTGTTACCCCGAATTTAACGCGAGCGAAGCCGCGGGCAAAAGCTAGTTCAATATTATTCAACTTCCGATTAATAGATGGCGCTGTAGCCCTAAATAGGTACCGAAAACAGAGGTATAGCCAGAAATTTACAGAAACGCAATTTTGTACAGACTTTCCCCGTTCATCGTTCATAAACGTTAGGCCTCAATTAGATAATTTATGTTTTGTCTCTGTCTAAGAAACACAACTGTCAAAGTGACAGATAAACTATGGATGGTATAGTAAAAGATGTCAATCTCATATGACGGAATTTAACGCCTTTTGACAGACACTTTTGCACCGTAGAGATTGTCATCCTTACCTTCTACCATCCATAGAACCAAGGATGAACAGATATCACGACTATGGCGAGTGACACTGACACACATGAGTGACGTCACTGGGACTATAGCTCCGTTTAGGCGCGAAATTTTAAATTGTGAGTTTGTTACAGCAATTTTTAAATACACTCGTGGTCTATTCTACGTGCAATTCTTTCAAATTAAAGCAAAAATAAAAATATTGCAATTTGCCTATTTTGTACAGACTTTCCCCGGTCATCGTTCATAAACGTGTCTCAGGTCTCAATTAAAGCCTGACCAGAAATATATGATTACTGTCAAGAGGGCGCTATTTTTCTCATTTATATGGCAACAGTTCAGTATAATCATAGAGCGTATTATTCTCTATGGTATGGTAATATCTTGATTTGTTTACCTGTCAGCTCTGATGTTAATTTGAAAATGTTTCACTGCGAAATAGATTCATTTCCCGAGCGTATTATTTACAGCTGTTTATTACATACAATATTTACAATGTTTCGCTCTTGACTATGAATAATTTTGGGATATTTTGTCTTTTATTATTTAATATTCAACACTTTACTAAATATTCAAATAAACTGCGACAATGACACTGTCAAAAGTGACAGCCTATCACTTGCCCTCACACATGCATATCATTATGTCATTAAAACTATTGCCAGTGCAAGAAATTAGTTCCAATGAAATTCCGCAACATGGCGCATGATCATATATTTCTGGTCAGGCTTTAGATAATTTATGTTTTGTCTCTTTCTAAAAAACACAACTGTCAAAGTGGCAGATAAGGACAAAACATAAATTAAACTAACTGAGGTCTGAGAGACCTTTATGAATAACCCCTTTTCAGTCTGGGGCTGTATTCTAACTTTAAAATACGTTTTGACACAACTCAAATTCAATACAACTCCAATGCATTAACTACTCTTTTAAGTGATGATTTTTCGTACACGGGCTGCTCGGCGGTTGATACGGAGGCAGGAGTACTTGTCGGTCGCCCTTACGGAGGAGTGGCGATTCTGTGGCGTAAGAACGTTTTTCAGTGCGCGTCGGTAATAAGAACTGTAAGTACTAGAATAGTGGCTGTAAAGTTAGGACTACAAGACCGGTCAATTCTAGTGTTCAGTGTATATATGCCAGTTAATGCCACGGAAAATCTACCTATATTTACTGAATGTTTAGGAGAGATTCATGCGATATTGGACGACAATAGTGATGTGGAGGCAGTCTATGTATTGGGAGATTTTAATGCACACCCGGCAGAACTGTTTTATAGGGAATTGGAACAGTTCTGTTTGGAACAAGATTGGTGCTGTGTCGATGTGGATATGTTAGGATATATGTCTAATACTTATACATACATTAGTGAGGCCCACGGTTGTCATAGGTGGTTAGACCATTGCATAGTCACAAAGTCAGCCCGACAAACGGTAAGAAATATCACAGTAAGACAAGATGTGTACTGGTCTGACCACTATCCACTTATTGTAGAGTGTGAGTTAAATAAGGTCCAAATTAAATGTACTACAGCGAAATCACCTCTTGAAGATGTGTTGTGGGGTGAAAGGCAGCCGGCTCAGGTGGATTTATACCATGATCTATGTAATAATGGTTTGAAACAGTTAAAATTTCCTATGGAATGTAAGGACTGTGCTGGTAGAACTTGTACTAACAGTAACCATTATAAAGTGCTTGATAATATATATTCTACTATAATTAATGTGTTAACTGAGGGAGCCAGAAAGTCAAGTAAAAACAGGCATAGGAAAAAACATATAGTAGGTTGGAATAAGTATGTCTCGGATGCTCATAGGGACGCTAGGGAGAAGTTTCTGTGCTGGATTTATGCTGGAAGACCTCGACAGGGCAGAGTTGATCTTGAAATGGTTGAAAGCCGGAGGCTCTTTAAGTCAAAGCTAAAATGTTGTCAAGAGAAGCAGGAACAAATTAAATGTGATATTCTAGCCACTTCCCATTCAGCTAAAGACTTTAAGGGCTTCTGGAAAAATACCAATAAACTCAGTGTAAAGCCTGGGGTCCCTGTGAGTGTCGGGGGTGTAAGCGACGGGAAGAGTATTGCAAATGCATTCAGGGAATTGTTTACTGTATCATCATTATACCAACCTGGCAATGAGAGAATGAGCGATACTAAGGCCACTGTGGGAGATAGTACCATACAATTTACTGCAAAACAAGTTGAAAAAGTTATTAAAACCATGCAGAGGGGGAAATCTCCGGGGCACGATGGCCTTAGTATCGAGCACCTTAAATGTGCAGGACAACGTCTACCTCATGTATTGGCCATGTTCTTCTCGTTGTGTATAAGTCATGCTTACCTACCTGAGCAGTTAATGAAAACAGTAGTTGTCCCGTTGGTTAAGAACAGGACAGGTGACGTAGCAGATTTTGCAAACTATAGGCCCATCTCGCTTGCTACTGTCATAGCAAAAGTACTTGACAGTCTGCTTAACGATCATCTTAGTACTCACGTAAGAATCCATGATGCACAGTTTGGGTTCAGGGCAGGACTATCTACGGAGAGTGCAATTTTGTGCCTTAAGCAGGCTGTCAGGTACTATAAGGATAGGAACACACCAGTTTTTGCTTGCTTCCTAGACCTATCTAAAGCGTTTGATCTGGTGGTATATGATTTGTTATGGGATAAGCTACGAAAGTCTATGGTTGCACCCGAGTATGTGTCCCTTCTAAAATACTGGTATGCCAACCAGATCAATCAGGTAAGATGGGCTGGGGAGTGGTCTGACCAGTATAAAATGGAATGCGGTGTCAGACAGGGCGGGCTCACGTCTCCTGTCCTGTTTAACTTGTATATTAATGGGTTGATTGAGGAGTTGAGCAGCATGCATGTTGGATGCCATATAGACGGTGTATGTGTCAACAACTTAAGTTATGCAGATGACATGGTGCTGCTTGGCCCCTCAATCAACTCCATAAGAAAGCTGGTACAAAAATGTGAAAGCTACGCCGCTCAGCATGGGCTCAGGTATAATTCGAGTAAAAGTGAGATGGTGCTTTTTAAAGCGCGTAAATATAATCCACAAAATATACCTGAGGTCAGGCTGGGAGGTGTAGTGCTCAAAGTAGTTAGGAAATTTAAATATCTGGGTCATATAGTAACAGAGGACCTAGATGATGACCTAGATATTGAAAGAGAGAGAAGGGCCCTGGCAGTGAGGGGCAACATGCTCATCCGTAGATTTGCACGATGTACAAGGGAAGTAAAGCTCACACTTTTTAAAGCTTACTGTACATCTTTCTACTCGTGCAGTCTATGGGTGAAGCATACAAAACGCGTGTATAACGTGTTAAGGGTCCAATTTAACAACATCTTCAGGATGATGTTCAAGCTGCCTCGCCACTGCAGTGCGTCCGGCATGTTTGCCGAGGCGCACACAGATGACTTCTATGCCATTAGACGCAAGAGGATTGCCTCTCTGCTGAGACGAGTGAGAGGTAGTGGTAATGTCATCCTGAAGATGGTGGCTGGACGCCTTGACTGCCCCATTCTGGGCCACTGGGTAAAGATTGTAACGGGGAGGGTAAAATGATAAAATTAGTTAATTATGAAAATAGAATAATTTAATTTAATGTAAAATAATTTTATATTTCATTAAGTAATTTAATTTAATAATTTGTAATTTATCTGTAATAATTTAATTTATAATGTAATTTAATTTAATGTAATTTAATTTAATGTAATTTAATCTAATACTAACATAATGATATAATTTAAAACTAACATTCTATGGATTTTTAAACAAATCTGAAATAAATGATTTTTATTTTATTTTATTATTTATTTATTAAAGAGTACTCTAAACGACTCAAAAAAATTATATACTTAACTCAGAAATCGCAAAATAATCATACTATAAATAATGCTGATAATAAGTCCAAAACTACATGGAAAATAATCAATAATTCAAAGTTAAATCTACCAAGAGAACATATTTCACAAATAATTACGAATAACAACGTTACAATTAAAAACCCGAAACGTATTGCACAGGAATTTAATAATAATTTTACTGACCAAATTCAGCCCATTAATGACGAAAATAATGACTCTAAAAATCACAATAACAAAATGACATTGAATACGCTCAACTCTATATTTATGCTGCCATCTAATCCAGACGACATTAAAAACATAATTAACCGTCTCAAGAACACTAACAGTACTGGTTATGACGGTATTAGTACAATTATACTTAATTATACTTAATAAGCTTGAGCGTATTCAAATTTATTCAAAATGCCTGCATTCGGTTCATTTTCGGATTACGCAAATTCGACCATGTTTCTAGTTTTCGTTCTCAACTCAAATGGCTCCCTATCCGTCACCGCCGTAACTCTCACATACTTTCTTTACTCTTTTCTATACTTTTTAACCCTGCAACTCCCCGCTACCTCAAAGAGCGTTTCTCTTATCTTAATTCTATTAGATCCTCTCAAAAATTGCTCCTAAAAGTGCCATCTTCATCTTCCAAATTTTATAATTGCTCATTTACGTTCCAGGCCGTTCGTTTGTGGAATTCTCTCCCTCTCAACATAAAACGCGCGCAATCTATTGGTAGCTTTAAATCGCAACTTAAGGAATACTATTTATCTCTTCCTTAGGTTTTTAAGTTGACACTGTTGTTTCTTATTGTGTGTATTATATATGTATATATGTACTTATATGTATGTTTATTTTGTATTTATTTAAGTATGTATATTCATATGAATGTGCTGTGTTATCTATTTCGTCTCTTTTGTTTCTATGCACCACCTACTGCTTATTGTTTTTCTCTAGTCTCCACTACCCAAAGGTTGTCTGGAAGAAATCGCTCATTAGCGATAAGACCGCCTGTTGTTACCTCTACCTAAATTTATCTAATTGTAAAATTTGTGCTTGTAACTGTATGAGGTGTGCAATTAAGAGTATTTATTATTATTATTATTATAGTAAAAAAAGTAGCAAAGATAATCTCACCTGTTCTTAGTCATATTATTAACTTGTGTATTAATACATGGTGAATTTCCACATAAATTAAAGACAACCATTGTTAAACCTATCTATAAAAAAGATAGCAAAGAAAATATTAATAATTACCGACCAATAGCACTTATTCCTATATTCTCCAAAATTATTGAAAAATATATTTACAACAGTGTGTCAAACTACTTTGAGCACAACAACCTATTTGCTAATGAACAGAAGGGTTTCCGCAAGGGTATGTCAATTAATATGGCTATTTACGACTTTATAGAAATCGTTTTAAAGAATATGGATAAGAAGATCCCAGTCTGTGCATTATATATGGATATGTCGAAAGCGTTCGATTATGTTGACCACCGAATACTTTTAGACAAACTTTTCCGTTACGGAATACGTGGCAATGTCCATGAATTAATAAAATCTTATTTAAGCGGAAGAACACAAATGACTCAAATTAGTAAAGTATGCACCAAGTCAAAAATGGAACTAACTTACTCATCGGATGTAAGGGAAGTTCGTTATGGCGTTCCACAGGGGAGCGTTTTAGGCCCTCTGCTTTTTCTCATTTATATAAATGACATGCCAACTACCGTTGACCACCCAATGGTACTCTTTGCTGACGATAGCACTATTATATTCTCAGGAATTAACGTAGATTCATATGAAGCAGATATCAATAGGACATTAAGTACAATTAATAGACTGGTTAACACAAAATAATTTAAAAATTAACTTGGACAAAACTAAACTTATGACATTTAAACAAAGGACTGTTAGACCTGATCTTAATATAGCTTATAAGGGACAACAAATTTATGAAACTGACATAACCACATTTTTAGGATTAAACGTAGACAATAAGCTGACATGGGAATATCAAGTTGACTCTATATGTAAAAAACTGAGCCAATATTCTTATGCCTTAAATAATTTAAGAAAAAGGGTAAATCTATCGGCAGTGCTCACTGCGTACCATGCTTTTGTGACATCAACGTTAAGGTATGGACTAATATTTTGGGGCACCTCCACAGATCAAAAAAGTGCGTTTCTAGCTCAGAGAAATTGTGTTAGGTCAATATGCGGACTTGGCTATTTCGACTTTTGTAGACTTCATTTTCAAAATTTAATAATCCTGACGCTTCCATGTTTATATTAATTTACGAAATGTGCGTTTTTGTTAAATGTAATTCCCATCTATTCTTAAGGTTTAGAAGCGCACGTTTGTGTGGGAGAATATTACATCCTTTCATACCCGACACGGCGCTATTTGAGAAAAATGTAGCCGCGATGGCACCTAGATTATATAACAAATTACCAGAAGATATAAGATCACAATACTTAAATAAGTTTAAAAGTATGTTAAACATTTTTTAGTTCGGAAAAATTACTACTCTGTAAATGAATTTTTAGAGGATAAGGACATGTAATTATACAATTAAGGACTGAAGCTGACATGCATGCTCTAAAATTTGTATGCCGTAAGGCGCCACATAGTGAAACTCAAATGTAATTTGTAAGAACCTGTAACCTATGCTGGACAAATAAATAAATAATTAAATAATAATAATACGCAATACAGCTAACGCTTAAACGTATTGCTTGAAAATTATTCCGATGCAACTCCAATCCAATACAACTTTAATATTGGTTGATTATTTGTCGAGTGTTGGAGTTATGTTGGGGATATATTGTGTTTTCGACAGACTTCAAGATTTCGAAGGAAGAGGTTATCAATTCGTCGGGATTTTTGTTTTTGCTATTTTTTTTATGTATGTTCACCGATTATTCGAAGACGGCTGGACCGATTTGGAAAATTATTTTTTTATTTGAAAGTGGTCCTTTAGGAACCAGGTCAGAATCTGATGATGGGATCCTGGAGAAATCGAGAGAACTCTTCAACTATTATAGGCACACCTATAGTGATTTGAGTATTTTTTACAACAGTTCGAGCATTTGCTTTTGGAAAGATGGAAGCTAAGTTAAGTCGGTTATTTTTTTTTTAATTATAAATAATGTATTGTTTATGCAATTTAAAATTAGAATGCGGCACCAGGTATAGTATGGTCCTTGTTCCAAAGTCAACACGTTTTCCCGCTAAAAGGCGAGTGGACGTTTTATATTTTAAAATGGCGGCCCGTGGTCATAATCATTATTTCTTATAAGACAAGGCATCGTTATGCGAATTAACTCGTTATTATAATGGTATGATTAAACTTAATGTTATTAAAGTTTTTAAACTAAGTAAGTTGTGTTTTTTCAACCGACTTCAAGATTTCGAAGGAGGAGGTTATCAATTCGTCGGGATCTTTGTTTTTTTTGCTATTTTTTTTATGTATGTTCACCGATTATTCGAAGACGGGTGGACGGATTTGGAAAATTCTATTTGTTTGAAATAGTATACTTCACAGGTGGTCCCATTGTAACTAGGTCAGGATCTGATGATGGGATCCTGGAGAAATCGAGGGAATTCTTCAACTATTATAGGCACACCTAGGGTTACCAGGCCCAAAAATGAAAAAGCCGGACTCCGCGCTTAATTTAGCCGGACATTTGATCCCAAAAGCCGGACATGCCTTTTTAAAATTGTGCCCAGGGCCGTCTTTTTCATAAGGGGGCCATAAAGATTTCCCCATCCTCAGGGGGGCCCCGAAAGTTTTTTTTACAGTCAACGTTGTCCCTAATTGAGCGCCTGAGGGCCCCTGATTCTCAAAGTGCCCTAGGGCCCCGTCACGTATTAAGACTGCCTTGATCGTGCCACTGGCGTGACTGGCACGTAGCGTAAGTCAGACAAAAGCCTAACAAAAGCCGGACAGGCCGGACGAGGAATTATTTGGCCGGACACACCCGCAAAAAGCCAAACATGTCCGGCTAAAGCCGGACACCTGGCAACCCTAGGCACATGATAGTGATTAGAGTATTTTTTTTTTACAGCAGGTCGAGCATTTGCTTTTGCAATGGTGGATGCTAAGTGAAGTCGGTTCTTTTTTGTTTAAAATTATTATCTTTAAAGTTTAAGACTACAATACAATTATACAAGGTGTAACAAAAATGCTGGTAATCCGTATTGTATTGTATTATATTGTATTGTATTGTATTCTTATTATGAAAAACTATGAAAAAAATAAATGTTTATCATGGAGCGTTGTCGGCTAGGACTATGCCCCATACAAAATAGTAGTTTTCGATACAAGTGCGAGAAGTATGTCATTTTGCTCAAGTACCGAGGTTAATTGGGGTCAAGACTCGGGACGAGTGAAAATGACACTTCCGCACGTGTGTCGAACAACATTTTTTAATACAATTACGAAAAAACTACAATGAAATAAAATTACATTTATATTCTGTCAGTGTACGAAAGACAGCTTCATTCAATCGCGCGTTGTTCAAGTAATACTATTGGGTCTCGCATAATACTATTGAGGATGCTGTTGCGACTGCCGAAGCACTGTAGTGCGTCTAGCATGTTTGCGGAAGCGCGAAGTGATGACTTTTTCGCAATCAGACGCAAGCGTGTTGGATCACTACTTAGGCGGGTGCGTTGCAGTGGCAATAGCCTCCTCAGGACATTGTCGGAAAGCCTAGACTGCCCTACAATTAAATACCTGGTCGAAGTCGCCATTCGAAGGGCCAAATAGGAAGGTTTTTTGTTTTTATTTGGTTGTTGTTTTTATTTTATGTGTCTGCTCAAACTAACATAGTTATTAAGTCTAGAGTATAAGTACTAACATAATATGGATCTTTGATCTGAAATAAACATTTTTTATTTTTATTTTATTTTTATTTTATTTTATTATAATACTCCTTTATGCCCAATCGCGCGTAGTTCAGGTGGGTCATTTATAAGCGGGTCTCGCATAATACTCATTTATTTAAAATTCTGATCTGCAAATCGTGCGTAAAATCAAACTTTACGCACGATTTGCAGATCAGATTACTTTTTAGCACTAGTGCATAAAATCAAACTTTACGCACGATTTGCAGCTACATAAAGTAAACTTTTTGAGCAATTGTATTAAAAAAAAATTTTTCGCGTCCAAAATTTTTTTCTCCTACTTTTGCTTACCTAGTCGCAAATTACTCGCAATACGATACCGATTATGCCCTTACACGGATTACCAGTATTTTTGTTACATACTGTATACCTTAATAATCATACAGATATACTAGACCAGGGGTTTTCAAAGTGGGTCGCGACCACATTCTAAAGGGGGCGCGGCGCCTCGGGAAATGTGATCAGGGCTACTTCCGTTTCCTTACATCGAAGCGAGGGGGGCGTGGGAATTTCATTATAGGCAGCAGGGGGGCGTGACTATAAAAAGTTTGGGAACCCCTGTACTAGACGGAGAGCGAGCCACGTCAGATATGACACAATAATGAGAGACGAAACGCCTCACGTTAGTTTACTATATTACGCTCATTTCTAGATCCGGACATCTGGCAGCTGTAAAGTGGTGGAGGTCAAAGAATGCAAACTACTTTAAGAATACAAATCCTAGAGTTCTGGTTTTAATGCAGTATTATGAGAAATTATATAAATAATTGGATAATATCATGGCCCAAACTTTCTGATGAGGGAAAGTAGTACAAAACGACGTATAATGTAATTCATAGTTTGTCGCCCACTGTTTCTGTTTCCGAAATAATACACAAAGTCTTTTGTTCTAATTTTAAAATATAGACCCTGTCCTTTTTACCTGAAAGAATTTCAACAATTTTCATCTATTTTGGTTACTATTATCCAATTCAAAATTTTTGCTAGTCCCATATACTAGACCCATTTAAAGCTGCCAGATGCCTGGATCTAGCAATAAGGATAGCATAGCAATCTAACCAGACTGGTTTTGTTGCTCTCATTATTGTGTCATATTCATATATGACGTGGCCGGCTCTTAGTCCATACCATACCTACTTCTCACACTTGAGTTTGAGTCCCGCAGTATCACGGAAATTATCCCTTAGGCGATTACCACACTGGCACCGCAACTGGATGCGGCGACGGTGTGCAAGCGTGATAGCGCTATCTCGCTCGCGCACCGGTGACGTATGCGGAAACCGCAGCCGTGTGAAAGCCGCCTTAGGGGATGAAATTGATGTGCTCTTGCATGTTTGTTACGAAACGTTATTTAGGCGCATATAAAATAATAGTCTGTTCACATTGATAGGGTGCACACTTGCACAGATAGAATACGTAAGCGTAATAGTGGCATTCTATATGTGACAGGGTTAAAATTACGTTGAATGATCCACCGGGGGTCAATGTTAGGTACTCCGCGTCCATAGGAAACACCTTAGACAACCCTACACGTGATCCCTGGGTGGTGCTAAAAGAGTAACAAACTTTGCAGCTACACTGACCTCGCAGCACTTACTGGGTTTTCTTCATCATCTGCTTTCCTACTACTACTACCCCAGAGAAGAAATACTTATCTATATACAGTGACATGTAGCCATACGATTAAACAAATCCACAGTGGGGATAGTCTTCTATGGACACTGGCTTTTTACATTATATCTCAATGCTTTTTGCGGCAGAAGAACTGCGTCGATAGACTTACATTTCTTTACATGTATTTATTTAATACACAGATAAGGTTCTCTGTGATTGTACGACATCGACACACAGTATAAACCAAGCGCCTGCCAAAATTCACATAGCAACAACACCATTCGGAAAATTTGTTCGCGTTAAATCACGAGGAGTTTAACAAATAAACAATTTCCGAAAAAAGAACTTTGAACTGTTTGTTTACATCGGATAACGTTGGCAGATCGATAATTAATAATCTTTGGGTAAAGCCTATTACTTCAATTACGATATATCACGTCCCAATTTATAACTTCTCATGTTCACTAGCACGCTTTCACACACGTTCACTCTCTCTCTCTTATACTCACACACACACACACATTTACACACACGCACACATACTCGTAAATACATACACACAAGTACACAACCACGTCAGGTAAAAAGTGTTATTATTGTATAATAATAATTTCGTAAGTTAAGTTTCCTTTTAATTTATTTTGTATATAAGGCACAACTGCATATAACTCGGCTCAACCCATATTCTCGGTGGAATCACTGACTTCCGAGTCACAGGCATCCGCCTAGTTCGGAAGACAGAGGCTCAGTTCCGGTGAAACTGTTTCAAACCTAATGCATAAGTCTATCTTAAGCTATTAGCGTACTGTGCAAATATTAGTTATACTTGTATTAGGTTTAAGTCAATAAAGATTATTATAGGTTATTATTATTATTATTATCACCTTATGAATGACTAACAGGAATGTGGAGAGGTTTAGTTTAATTGTTATTTTGAGGGATATTGACCGTGTTTACGATTCGAGTGTATGTATTGGACTCAAATAGTTCAAATAGGTAAATTAATGAATAAATTTTGTTTAAAATATAGCCCTGCTTTCGGTTCGGGGTAAAAAAAGGGTAAAAAACTTCTACTTTCAGACAATTTATTCATCTATTTTCATCGAACGTTAATAAAATATACTAGTTAGAATTTGAAGTCCAAAATGCCATATACAAAACTATTACAAAACTTATTAAAATAATTACAATCACAACTTTTTAGAACATTCAAATACAGTTTAAAATGAAACCGGTATGAGACTTAGCAATTTCTAGGGCCCAATATGTCATGTACCCTGCCTCTCCTTACCATTCCACGGCTCCCTAAGTGCCCTGACTTTCATTACGCCTCCTAATCTGATAGATTGGGCCCTAGAAATTGCAATGTCTAATACCGGTTTTACTTGCTTTTGACGCTAAACTTTACCACAGACTAGAATACTACAATCATTTTACGGGCGGCTGGTATGGGGAATTGGAAATAATTAATAATAGCTAATATTTTTAGCGTAACGGATATATCATGACACAAGTATTTTTTACGCAATGAAATCCTACAAAATATCGTTATTCGCTAACCGCCACAAATATGTACACACATATTACAAGCTTTTTCTTGGAGGATTTTAATGAATATATCGTTTCTAAGTCATTTAAAATTTGTAAGAACAAACTACCAATTATTACTATTTGTTTCTAACGAATTAGGATATATTTATATCGCCCGCGTACATTTTGTTATTTATGTGGTTTTACATGGACACGGTTTCTTGTTTTTCGCTTTACACAGAAAGAAAACTTAAACATCGTCATATTTACAAACAAAAATAATTGATATTATTGTAAATAAAAATATACAATTTTTTTATAATTTTTTTTTACCTATTTAACTACTTCCGGGTGAAAAGTTGGTAGGATATTTGCATATATTATCTATAAATATTCCATAAGAATGAATCATAAAAAAATCAGGCTATTATAAATTAATGTTTGACGCAACCGTATCTTAACTGTACTAAGAAGCAGAAAGAATTAATGGTAGTAACTCCCTATATTTTTTTATCTTCAAAATTATATTTTTGTTACGTTGTCAGCAACTGTTACTGTCACTGTCATAAGCGGTTCATATTTCCAGGAGAACCAAGGAGAACGGACAGCGCAAATATGAAGCAGTATCCGGTAACTGGTAAATAACCGGTTAAGAGATATGAATAAGTTTTAATAAAAAACCGTAAAAATACTAATATATTTGTTTACTACCTAGTAGTAGATGAAAATACTACCCACTAATACCTGCATAGCAAAATCTCACTATATCTTACCAGAGAGGATACGTCATTCTCATAAATGTGAAGTCGCCATCAGATATATCGGAGCGGCCAATGTGGTCACAAATATCTGAACAATACCTCTATTTTCAAGGCGATAAAGTGAATGTTCAGATATTGTTGACTACCTTGGCTGCTCCGATATATTTTATGGCGACCGTACATACGTTTCCTTACAAAATAAAAAATCGTCATGCTTAATTTTTTTCTGTGGAACAAAAAATATAAGTACAACACAATCAACCTAATTACCTAAGCATGCTAATCGAGAGTGTCCTTCCTTAGTCCATCCTTAACTCGTAAGACCTAATGAACACCTTTTAGGACAAAGTTTACTAATTACGATTTTATCTTTATCTACACCCATATTGTAAGTCCTCTAAAACGTGTTCAAAAACGGTAGGCAATGGCTAGCATTACCATAACCGATTTTACTATGATAAGCTTTTTATCTGTGGCAGTAACGTAATTTTAACTTTACATGCTCAAATATTGATACGTTATGAGTTTTGATAACATAATGTACACCGACACGCGCCCGCGCGACCGCCGACACGCGCCCGCGCGACCGCCGGCACAATCGAGTTGGCCATGGCGGTGCAATGGCGGCCATTGTATGGTTTCCGAACACGGCATTCAGGATAAATAATATGAGTGTAGATAAAGCAGTGTATGCAACTGTACGTAATTAGACCTTATTACGTAACAGTTACATAAACTACTATTTTGTAATTAATTTAGGTGTACATTTTAGGATCTAAAATTTAAAATTGGATTTATTCGACTTCGGGAAGCAAGTGGAAATTTCAGCAGGGATGTGTGCGGCGGGTATCGAACGCGGCAATTATGCAAACTGTCTGCCTTCGCTTATTTGTCGAGTATTTCTTGAGTGTCTAGGGGTGGATGTGTCGATGATCGCTTTAATTACATGTTATCGATAACGTCATCTTGTGTTGAGTGAATTTTATTTGATTTTTACTAGCTTTTTAAAGGGTTGGCAACGCATAAGTAACAAACCTGTGGTTGCATGCATCCATTGGCTACAGTGATCGCTATTATCAGGCGGGTAAATAACAAGCGTCATAGGTATCATGTGGTGCCGTTTTTAGGGTTCCGTAGCTAAAATGGCAAAAACGGAACCCTTATAGTTTCGTCACGTCCGTTCGTCCGTCCGTATGTCACAGCCATTTTACTCGGAAACTATAAGACGTATCTTAATAAAAATTAGACATAGGTGTATTTTGTATGCCGCTATTTAGTTATGTAGTTAAATAGCAGAAAAAAATATTTTTATTGAGGGCGCTCCATACATGTAACTAAATTTCTAAATTTTCTTTGAACATTTTGTGATTAAGTGAACAGTTTCAGAAACAATCGCTTCGAAAGTCAGAAAAATTGCGCCCCCCCCCCTGAAGCTTTTGAACCGTACATTCAAAAAATTTGGGAAGATGCGCCTTATTACATACTTTCTACGGAAATTATTTTGAACATTATCGGTTCAGTAATTTTTTAGTTATCTCCAAAAAACTTGTTCCAAAGGCATCAGATACGACCTTTTGGTATTCGTTTGGTTCATATTCCATTGAAGGCACGGAACCCTCCATTATGCGTGGTCCGACACGCACTTGGCCGGTTTTTTTAAATATTGTAGGTATTGACTTTATTATGTACAGTACAAAATCAAATGGATAAAACACATCTGTTAAGTCTAAACTTACTTTGAACGTATTGTACAGTTAAAATGTAATCAAGGAAGCTGCTTTAAATTCAAGATACTTGTATAGTTTCAATACTTATAGTTTAATTTTACTTAGCCGCGATCAAACTAACCTTAAAACTTAAATCATATTCAGATAGTGATACAGTGTCCCACCTCTAAAATTCGATGGGGCCGCATCAGAATGGCTGCTGTTCTAAGACTCGTTATCTCATCTCATTGTGATCGCTATCGCTTGTTTCTCTTAACAAGATCTATGAATAACTTCCTTAGACACGTATCCCATTCAATCATGGTTCTTTAACTTACACCCTATTTCGTGGGGGTAAAGTTGAAATTTGAATTGTGTTAAAAGGACGTATTATGCCAGGGGTACCTTTTTCATTATAATTGGAATAAAATGGAACAAGTCATCATTTTAATTAGGAGTGGGGTGTACATATGGTTTGTATTCCTACTTAGTTATTGCTAAATTTATAGGCTAACGCATATATGTATTACAATGCTACGGTGGTTTCCGAATGTGGCGACGGTGTGCACGCGAGATAGCGCTTTGCATGTGTATAACGCTGTTTCATTCGCCCATTCAGTTGCAGCGCGAGTGTGATAACAGAGTGAAACAAATCGTAAACTGTGATAATGAAAATGATGTCAGCCGGTACCGCGAAGACGGCATTTCGTTATGTCTATCGCAATCGCTCTTGCATATTTTAAAGAGTGACGCGAATAGACGATTCGACGAACGAAGTGGTTCGCGGTTATAGGCTAGCAATGATTTATTTAATAAAACAGACGGCAACGAACCTATATTAAGAATAAAAGAACAATTTAGCTAATGCATCTCGATCTAACCAAATATTGTTTTATTTTGTTGACAGATCGCGGTGAGGTTGTTGCAGTCTTTAGATTCCATAAGTTGAGTGAAAAGTGCCAACATTCAAAACATTTATCGATCTGTCTCTGAAATCCACTTAAAGCCCTGTTACCTTGTCATAGTTAGCTTCCTAAATGAGTTTGTTTATAAATTTAGTCAAGTGTAACCGCACTAAGCAAGTAAATTTACTATTGAAAAAAGTTAGGATCCTAAGTAGGATGCTAGTTAGGACACTAAATAAAGTAAAGTGTAACAGGCCTTTTATTAATGTTACCATTTATTTTTTATCTGTGGTAAACTCAATTTTGACGTTTGATGCACGAAAAACATTCAATTTGTAAATACATTTTGTATGAAAATATAACGATATTTTAGTCATGTGAGTGATGGAAAGTGTTATAAGAGTCATAAATAACATTCCAGCATATTAATATCATGGCTGCAACAAGTGTAAGTGGTGTAAACGAGCTCCAACGAAATCCCCTAAAGTTGTTCATACAAGACATTTTCCGCGCCTCAAGAACCGAACAAAACAAGTATATTTACGAAATTTTCGGCTTAAAATTCAAAAACGTGATGCTACATGGAGTTGTGACTGCTGTATATAATACAAACGCTTCAAAAACAACTACAAACTTCGACTTAACCGATCCAACTGGATGCGTTTCTGTTTATTATGATAGCACGAAGAATAATTTAAATATTCCCCTCCCGTCATATAAGAAGTTAATCCAGGATTTCGCAGATGAATCCAGAAGAGGAAATGAGAATGCAACTGTTATGGGTAGTTTACTAAATAGCATAGAGAAGAAAAAAACGAATCCAATTTTTTTTACTATGGGAGACTGTGTAAGTGTCATTGGTGATATTTTTGTTGAAGATTTGAAGAATACTAGAATGATTTCAGCTTATGAATGTAGATTAACCTCAATTGAACGGGATTTAGTGTGGATGGAAGAGCTAAGGTATTTGTATCAGAAGTTTTATTTGAGAAAAAATAAATAAATATATAAAACTAATAATGTATTAAATTTATTATTTAAGTATTTAAGGTAATTAACAATAAAATTTTGATACAAGAGTATCGGTAAACCGGTGTGGTTTGTCTCGATACCGATTCGGCAGTAATTTATATAAATCAATTTTTGCAATCACTTTGTTACATGTAACATACTACACATGTGAACTGAAAACCAGCGCTGTAGTTGCTAGCCTGCGCCACAGCAAACGCTGAGTACATCCCTTTTGTCACACTGTCTGTTTCTTTTAAGTTTGTATAGATTAAGAAAATATCCTATTTTCATTTTATTTTGTTGCTTCTTGTATCCCTTTACAACCGAAGAAAATAATTTACTCAGACTTCTTTAAAACTCACATGACTTTATCATGGGTGCCTAAGTATCATGTTAAAAATAAATAAATAAATCCTGAAGTCTCTGGTTTCCTGATAACGTACCCTCACGAGCGTGGGACTTAGGAGATAGCTCGAGATGTGAGTTTTGTCTAGTTTGGAGATATGGTTTGATATTAAATGAAAATTAAATTAATTAAGCAGTCTTTATAATCATCAGTCATTTCTTAACGATATTAATAATAAGTATTTAAACATTTGGTATAATGTCTTTGACAAAACAATCAACAGCCTTATTAGGAAACTAAAATATTTCTTCCTTACTTATCTATTAGTCTTTGTTATTAGTCTTCTTTTGGTATAAAACTTATCAAAATCAACACAAACATTACCATAGTACTGAAACCTAATTAAGGCTTGTGAAAAGCTTTGAAACAATTTTCGTCACGAGATAGACAGAGGTATAACATCGCATTTGGTGTCGCTGACCAATGCCAGTTTCAATCCAGTTTTCCAGTACCAAGGTAGTTTTGGATAGGGAATACAGCCCATGATTAGATGAACAGCAAAGAGTTTTGCTATTTCCAGTGTGGTAGTCTTCAGTTCAATGCCGGTTTTGCGCAAGTAGTACAGATTCGTGCACCTAGCAACTTCTTCCAGAAATAATTCGTCACAATAGTCACGGAAGTAATCAATTGGAGAGCGAACTTGATTTATCGGAAGCGGAGAGTAATCATGAGCTTTATTTATATTGTCAGTTTCTACCCACACTCTCCTACCTGTCCCTCTTCTTCCACAAGCCTGTACTCTTCCTCTAGACTGTCCTCTTCCTCTAGACTGTCCTCTTCCTCTAGCCTGTCCTCTTCCCCGCCCTTTACCTCTTGCTCTTGACGTTTCCCTGCCTGATCTGCCTCTAGTGGATCCCCTGCTACTGGATGTTGTTGGGATAGGTGGTGGTGCCTCATCCACTTCGGAGGATTCATCGCCAGAACCAGATCCACTCTCTTCTAGGTGATCCAAGACTCTCGCAACAATATCTTCATCATCATCAGCAAAGTCCTCAATTTCCGTGTCATTCCCATCTGCTAATAATTGTGCAACTTGGTCATCCGTGAGGGGCTTTCCTAAAAATAAAGAAAAAACCCTAATTAAACTATTATACGTACAGAAAAATCATGTTTAGGTACAACAAATTTATGAATATCTATTTAGTACATATCACCTAAGTTACACGATCGTGCGTTCTTGATTTTGAGTCACAATATACCCTTATGTAAGCATACTAGGTTCAAATTACATACATTAGGTATAACACAATAACTAAAGTAAGTAAATCACACAAAAAAATAAAAGAAATTGCATGTATTAAATGAATAACCAAATACTTACCCGGGCGAGTTTGCGCGCCAAAAAACGCAGTCATGCTTCCCAGCGGTCGCGGGCGACTGACAGGTTCCAACTCATTCGCAAAGGGCCCGCGCGTGTTTTTTCCAAGAAAAATATAGACTCACGATCGATCGAGGTCGGTTGCGTCTCGAAAAGTCGATTTGTGTACGCGCCAGAATTTTTGAAAATCAAGTGTCACTATCGTATCAAGTCGGTTGTAAAGGGGTATGGTATGTTTTAAGTGACAATAAACCTTTATTCCATTCTATTCTATTCACATAATCTATTTAAAATTGAAGGTACTAAGTAAAACCATTGCACTGGGCGCTGATAACATTTTCCTTATTCTTTTGTTTAATAATCCGGCTGCGGGGACTGGTCTGCGCTCCTAGTACCGGATGCTCCAGCTATGTACGAGAACAACTTTTGATAATTTAGATATATATTATTTTTACATGAGGGAGTTCCGTAGCTACTCAGTGAGCCGGTGTCGGCAGGGAGCCGGTCTAATTCCTTGCCATCAAATATGTTGAAGCGTATAAATCATATATGGTATATGGTCATATATGGTACATAGGTATACATACACACACACACACATACATTTACGTATACCCAACATTACAATGTTACTGTTGATATAGCTACAGGATAGGTTTCCTGAATCAGAGACCCTTTAATATATCTTTAAGGTGCATTTCTACTATCAGATGAGTGAGGATGTGGTTGGAATCTTCCTACCAATAGAACTTCATTTACCTATGCTCACAGCGCAGCTCACACATTTGTCACAACACATCCTGGCGCATCTCTGGTGGAAACGCAGCCTTATGGTGATCCCACACTGATGTTTTATAATGATATATGATTACTGTGGGACCGCCATTAACCTTTTGACCGCCCAGCTTGTTGACAACAAACTGTCTCGCAGACTTTTTTTTATTTTTTTTATTTATACAATTTAATGACAGTTATTATTATTACACTAAAGCACTGTGAAATTACAATTTAAGGCTAAAGAACAAAATAATTTTACACATCATAAGACCTAAACACAAAAATGAACATGACACAATATGTCAAACAGGCACAGTAGAGGGCCAAACATCCATCTTCTCGCTGAACCTCAGACATTCGTTGCGTATTCGTTTTATAATATGATGGTGGCAAACAAGCATATGGCCCGCCTCATGGTAAGCAGCTACAGCAGTCTACGGACGCCTTCGCCTCCAGAGGTGACACATGCCATAGGTTCAAACACATCTGAAAATATGGATAAATTTTAATGTGACAAAAATAAGTAGCCACGCGCCTATTACCAAGGTGTAAAGTCTTGGATACATGTTTTTGTCACATTAAATGTATACATATTTTCAGACGTGTCACGAACCCGGATTGTTGAGCCACTTGTGATTGTTCGTAATTTAGCCGTGTTATGAATGACCGATGTTACCGACTAGCTGTCAACGGTCAGTTACATCGGTCATTTATTACACGGCTAAATTACGAACACTGGCAAGTGGCTCAACAATCCGGGTTCGTGACTGTGAAGCAACAGATGTTGTAGCATTTGGTACACAACTATCTCTCTATTTAGATAATTAACCCTTTGACCGCTAAAGACGTTAAATCGCGCGCACGGAAAGTCGTGCTCTCAGCGCCAGCACGTGATATCACGTCCAAAATGGCGCGCTGGCGCTGAGAGCACGATTATTCCGTCCGATGCTTAGTGGTCAAAGGGTTAAATATAGCTTAAGTAAATACATTATTTTTCATTGTGTTCCTTTTCTATAGTCTAGTTCTTCTAATAAAAAAAATTACATTCCTCATACGTTAAAAACATGTCGCAAAACAACAATAAATTAACAAAACTAAAGTAATTCCATTGACATGAGCACACACTTGGATTTTAATGACTATCATCAATCATGCATACGGTTAGCAATTCGGATCGATGTCTTTTTCGAGAGCTTCGAATATTTTTTTTTTCAAGGCATTTTTTGGAAGGCAGTTTGTTCACAGTTCAGTGACATCTAGCGGAGTATTTGGACAACTAGGTCGGTTCAGAACAGCGTGGAAGTCCGTAACCCTGAGTCCGTCGACAATCGCGCTCGTCTTTCGTTAATCTAAATATTCTTATAGCCGCTAGGGCTGCGCCACAGTCTCGCTCATTGAAAAAAAAACAACGGGTTGCACTCCGGGAGTGCCGCTGCCGGCAGAAGTGAAAACTTGAATATTATCGTTGTGCATTTTTGATATTTTGGAATGGTTCGAGAATAATTTTGCACTAAATAATGGCTTTAATTATCAGCATAAATAGTCGGAGAGCTGGCCACGTCAGATATGACACAATAATGAGAGCAACGAAACCCCTCTAGTTAGTTTGCTATACTATGCTTATTTCTAGATTCGGACATCTGGCAGCTGTAAAGTGGTGGAGGTCAAAGAATGCAAATAACTTGAAGAAAACAAATCCTAGAGTTCTGGGTTTGATGCAATATTATGGAAAATAATGCAATTAATTAGATTATATAATATCCAGAAGTTTCTGTTGGGGGAAAGTAGTGCCAAATGATGTATAATGCAATTTTTAATTAGTTGCCTACTGTTTTTGTATCCGCAATAATAGACAATGGTTTTTAATCTTATGTTAAAATACAGGCTCTGTCCTCTATAAATACCACAACTTTGGCAGATTTTACCTATTTTGGTATTACTTTTTTTCAACTTAAAAACTTCGTTGGCCTGTCACTCTGACATCCACCCATTAAAAGCTGCCAGATGCCCGAATCTAGCAATAAGGATGGTAAAGCAGTCTAACTAGACAGGTTTCATTGCTCTCATTATTGTGTCATATCTGACGTGTCCAGCTCTTAGACCAAAAGGTACTATCATTTATGTGGTTAAAATACAATATTCATTTATTGCGCTATCGTTCAAAAACATGAAAATTTATATTACATTACATCAAAAATTTAACACTTCAAAACTATTACAATTATTTATTCGATCAGGTCACGTGTCCGTCTTACGAATTTTCAATCTGACGAATCTGTCGGTCATGTGACCTGTCGCGAGTTTAGCATTTTTTCCGCATCACAAAAAGTGCACAGCGCCGCTAAAGAAGTTTTCACTTTAAAAAAAACCGGCCAAGAGCGTGTCGGGCCACGCTCAGTGTAGGGTTCCGTAGTTTTCCGTCCGTCACAGTAAGTGTCCCCACTTAAGAGTTAATAACACCGCCATGTAGGATATGATACGAGAGTTCCACGTACAGCGACATCTATCGGCAAATTAAGTAAACTATTGCGCGCGAGCTTAAAGTATGGAAGATGATTTTTATGGAATAATTCTTTATTGCGTGAACCGATTTTCACCGTTTTTACTTTATTTGAAAGCACGTCATTTCATTGTAATTTTGTAGAAATTACAGGTACAATAAACACCTGCTTATACGGTTAAATTACAAACTTAGTTCAGAAATTATTTTGTATTTTTTTTCAAAAACTATTCATCCTATCAAGTTAAAAATAATTTTCCTAGAAAGTTTTTATAAAGTTCTACTTTTGAGATTTTTTTCATATTTTTAAAACTTATGGTTCAAAAGTTAGAGGGGGGGGGACGCATATTTTTTTACTTCTGGAGCGATTATTTCCGAAAATATTTACATTATCGAAAAATGATTTTAGTAAACCCCTATTCATTTTTAAATACCTATCCAACAATATATCACACGTTAGGTTCGAAATGAAAAAAAAAATCACTCCCCACTTTACGTATAGGGGAGGTACCCTAATAAAAAAATTTTTTCCACTTTTTATTTTACCACTTTGTCGGCGTGATTGATATACATATTAGTACCAAATTTCAGCTTTCTAGTGCTAACGGTCACTGAGATTATCCGCGGACGGACGGACGGACGGACGGACGGGCAGACATGGCGAAACTATAAGGGTTCCTAGTTGACTACGGAACCCTAAAAAGGTGGAACCAAAGAGTTGTATAAATAGAGAAATACGGGTTGTGCAATATTTGTGCTCCAAGTTTGATAGCTTTACTTGCAATAGAGCAATAGCCTCCTTAGGATATTGTCGGAAAGCCTAGACTGCCCTAAAACAAAATACTGGGTCGAAGTCGCCATCGGAAGGGCCTAATAGGAAGTTTTTTGTTTTTATTTGGTTTTTGTTTTTATTTTATGTATTTGTATGCTCAAACTTACTAATCCAATCATTGGGGAATCATCTCCATACATTGCCTTACAAAAGGTGGAGTAGAAAATATTTTAATGATTATTGGTAGGCTATAGGGTGGTAATTAAAATACTAGATTTGAGACCTTGAGGGGGGGGCGCGGCCGCCATCTTGGTTTAAAGGTGCCAAAAGTCCGTTTTTGAACCTTGGCGCTTAAACGGTTATCAGTATGCCTAAAATTTCTATGGAACGTATGAAGAAGATAAAATTGTCTACAATATTTCCATACACAATACATCTGTAAGTCTTACAGATATAAAGATACAGGGGGTGAAAAAGTGTATATTTTCTTATATCATAAGAATTTAATTAATTAGCTTCAAAGTTTTGTGCTTCGAGATAAGGAAACGAAGTCTCTACCACAGTTTTGTCATATTCTAATGATTCTTTTAAAAGATATTCAAAAGTTGAATTCACCCCTGGAGCGCTTATACAGGGGGTGAAAGTAGTAAGTCTCACACACAAAATCAATGTTCTATTACTCATCATAAAATACTACTAGGCGTTATCAGGTATAGCAATCGATCAATTCGGGTATAATGAATTTAGATTTGACAAAAAACATATACGCTTTCATAGAATTTTTTTTTTTTTTTAAGAAAGTGCTTGAATTTTTTTTTGTTTTAACTTCATATAACTGTCAACTTATTATTAAAATATCGTATAGGCTTTAGCATTTTTTGCATAATGCCTGAACAGCTTTATGATAAAAATGTCTACGAAAATTATAAGTTAAGGTTGTTGGAGGTACTTCCCCAGTCGGGCTCTGCTACAGATTTGAGCGAAATGACATTCGCTGAACGTGCCCTACCACACTTAGCGAGATGCCATTCGCAGTGCCCATACCTCTCTTTTTGGCATAGTTTAAGGACATACCCAAGTCCGGACGTAGTTTAAGGACATACCCCGGGTCCATCTTGGAATATATATTTCTGCGTATCACGGATACGCATCCTCTGTATTACGCGATGGACCTATTATCTGGGACAATTTATTAGATATGCAGCCAGCCTTTTTAGTACAAAAAGATTGTGTCCGTTCCTTAGAGCATTCAACCCGGAGTGACCAAGAAGGCTGCCGTTTTTTTCGGGGGAGGGGAACGTCAAATGTATGGCTATTCGTACGTAACGTACAAATAGCTACGTCAGATAAACATCAGTCCATAATAAATTATTATCTCGCCGGTCATATGTATTCGGCAGAGGGGAACGCCTGTCAATGGCGACTCCGGTTGGTTGAATGCTCTGTGGAGCTAATTATCTAGCCCACTGTCGTTTTCCCCTTGCCCTGTCAGTACATTTACGAGGTACCAAAATTTGTAATAACATATTCGCTCTTATTTTCTCTACATGACACGGTCCTTGATAGGGATAAACGGACGCTACCCCCACCGTTTTTCAAAACCTATGTACGGACTGTGATTTGACATTTACCAGTCGCTTTTTCGGTGAAGGAAAACATCGTAAGGAAACCGGATCTAATCCCAAAAAGGCCTAGTTTCCCTTCTGGGTTGGAAGGTCAGATGGCAGTCGGTTTCGTAAAAACTAGTGTCTACGTACGCCAATTCATGTGATTAGGTTATTAAGCGGACCCCAAGCCGGGATTAACGCTATGGACTAAGAGCTGGCCACGTCAGATATGACACAATAATGAGAGCAATGCGACCTGTCTAGTTGGATTGCTTTACCATCCTTATTGCTAGATCCGGGCTTCTGGCAGCTTTTAATGGGTGGAACTGGTGGAAGTCAGAGTGACAGACCAACCAAGTTTTTCAGTTGGAAAAAAGTAATACCAAAATAGGTAAAAACTGACCAATTTGTGTCATTTATAGAGAACAGGGCCTATATTTTATCATTAGAACAAAAAACATTGTGTTTTATTGCGGAAACAAAAACAGTAGGCGACTAACTATAAAATGCATTATACATCATTTGACACTACTTTTCCCCAACAGAAACTTTTGGCTATGACATAATCTAATTAATTACATAATATCCCATAATATTGCATCAAACCCAGAACTCTAGGATTCTTTTTCTTCAAGTTATTTGCATTCTTTGACTTCCACCACTTTACAGCTGCCAGATGTCCAGATCTAGAAATTTAAGCATAGTATAGCAAACTAAATAGAGGGGTTTCGTTACTCTCATTATTGTGTCATATCTGACGTGGCCAGCTCTTCGTCTACTAGGAGGAAAAAGAATAAGCAACTCTATAATTGGCTGATTGACAAGTGTTTTTATTCAAATAAGGAATTTCTCAATTATCGATTCGAATGTGTTAGGTATTTATTATTTTATCGACAAGTTTAAATAATTAAATTAAATGTTTGTAAATATTAAGTTAATTTGCATGCCGAAATGTTAGAAACAAGCAATAGAATAAGATTTATTCGCTTTCCGCTGTATAAGTAAATCCATACTATACTAATATTATAAATGAGAAAGTGTATGTGTGTGTTTGTTTGTTTGTTTGTCCGTCTTTCACGGCAAAACGGGGCGACGAATTGACGTGATTTTTTAAGTGGAGATAGTTGAAGGGATGGAGAGTGACATAGGCTAATTTTTGTCTCTTTCTAACCCCCCACTTCCCTAAAATGGGGGGTGGAAGTTTGTATGGAGCATTCCGCAATTTTCAAGGTAGAAAGCTAAAAATCGGTATGCGGACTATTTGTGACTAACAAAAAATCGTGCATCATTTTTTTTTGGAAATCTGCACCCAACCCCTTAAAAGAGGGGATGAAATTTTATATGGGTGTTACCCCGAATTTAACGCGAGCGAAGCCGCGGGCAAAAGCTAGTAATATATAAGTAAGTAAGCAGGGAATATTTCTACGCTTGAACTTTTCATACTGTAATTATACCGTCATTTGTATGTACGATATTCTAAAAAAAAATACATTCAATTCCATTCTTGTACATGTACCTAAGTACTTATATCATTCTGCGAATCGTTGATCGGCGAGTCGAAAATCTGCGAATAATATTTCGCTGAATCATTAGGTAAAAGGTACATACCTAGCCATTTTACACGGGTCATTGTTTTTCTATTATAACTCTTCAAATTAATACGATTAAATCGATTAAAATGCTATTTTAGAGATCCGCAACTTAAAAGGGGAAAACCGTATATTTACGTCATTGTATCAAAATAAAACATTAATGTTCATCGTAAGTAGGTATTCAAAATTTCAGGCATGCATTTCACGTATAAAATGATTTCACTGCAACTATTTGTCAGAAACTCAAAGCAAGTATAACTATAGTCTGGCCAGCCAACGAACGCAGTAGCAATGTTACAGCGAACAAAAGTATGACAACACTAAGAATCAGTGAAAAAAGCACCAATGATCAATTAATTTTATGTTTTTAATTTAAGGTGGTATTTCCGCCCCTTTCATTAGGTGACATTTACGGTGTGTAGAAAGGAAACGGATATATTTCGTCTGATCTGTTATCAACTGCAACAGATAATCTGGTTCAGGCAATTTACATATACATGCCTTAAAAATTTATTTAAATTTAATTGGGAACGTTGCAAGAGTTCTATCTCACTCGCGCTTAAGATGAGAGAGCATGCACTAGAAACAAATTCAATGTGAATTGAAATGTTCGTCATGAAATACGGTGTCTCATCACAAAGGGTTGCCACATGTACGTATTTTGAATTTGCCGCGCGTTTCTACTGACAGAAATGGTTTGCCAGACTATATACCTGACATCTTGTCTATTTTTTTTATATTTTTTTTTATGGCAATCCTGTCTATGATAGGTACCCACATGAATGATATGAATGTATCGTTAGCAAAAAAATATCTTATGGTTATACTATTATTTTTTTAACAACTTTTTTTCTTTCATCTAAAAGTTGAAATTATTCTCATATGTACATAAATACTTGCTTACCTCATTTTATGGCTTCGCTTCCGTCTGTCTGTCTGTCCGCGGCTTATTAGCTCAGTGATCGTTCTCACTAAAAAGCTGAAATTTGGTTTGAGTACCTGAATTAATCACGCCGACAAAACGGTAAAATAAAAACTGAAAAAATAATTATTGTTGGGCGTCCCGTACACAGAGCCGGATTAGCCTTTAGGCAGAGTAGGCAACTGCCCAGGGGCCCCGCATCGGCCAGGGGCCCCGCGTGCACAAAAAAATGTGACTACAGTGAAAATGAAATTGGAAAACTTGTATATACAAGGGCTGCTATTTATATATCCGGAAACCGGGATTACAATCTTCTTAAATAGCATATTTGACCTCCATGGTAAAATTTGAACTTTTTTAAGTACTGGCCGGTATATTTTTTCTTTCTTATTAACGCTCGTGTTTTGTTTTTGACGGGTTTTAAATGTCATCTCGCAGCAAGAATGGAACTCACTCGTGAAAATATTCGTGCTATGATTTATTATGATTTTCGGCGTGGTTTAACGCAACAACAGTGCATAGATCAACTAACTTCAACTTTTGGTGATGAAGCCCCATCTAAAACTACTGTGTATCACTGGTTTAGTGAGTTCAATCGTGGACGTAGTATGCTTACGGACGAAGTTAAGACAGGTCGCCCGAAATCGGTCGTTGTACAACAAAATATCGAGGCTGTGCGAAAACTTATAATGGACGACCGACATGTTACGTACCGCGAGATAGAGGCGACTCTGGGTATTTCTATGACCAGCATTAATAGCATATTACATAATTATTTGGCTGTAAAAAAAAATTGTTCGCGTTGGATACCCCACAACTTAACAAAAGAGCAAAAAGATGCTCGCGTCGAATGGTGCAATAAAATGTTAAAAAAATATAACCGTGGTGACTCAAAAGCCGTTTATAACATCTATACAGGTGACGAATCCTGGATCTATGCATACGATCCCGAAACGAAGCAACAATCAACGGTATGGGTGTTTCAAAATGAGCCGAACCCTACGAAAGTTACTCGTGCAAAAAGTACATTGAAACAAATGGTGGCCTGCTTCTTCGGTATTAATGGCCATGTAGCTACAGTGCCACTAGAAAACCGTAGAACGGTTAATTCAGAGTGGTACACGACCATTTGCTTACCGGAAGTATTTGAACAAATTCGTAAAACTAACCAGCGACGAAGAATCATTCTTCATCATGACAATGCCAGCTGTCATACGTCACGCGAAACAACTCTATTTTTGGAGGGTCAAAATGTGGAATTAACGGGTCATCCGCCGTACAGCCCTGACTTGGCACCCAACGATTTTTATTTATTTCCAAATATAAAGAATAAATTACGCGGTCAACGATTTTCGACCGCTGAAGATGCTGTCGACGCATTCAAACAACACGTTATGGAGGTACCTCAGGCGGAGTGGCAGAAGTGCTTTAAAAATTGGTTCACGCGAATGCAAAAGTGCATAGATCATCAAGGGGAATACTTTGAAAAACAATAACACCATTTTCAGCCGTGTACGTTTGTTTGTTTTTTTGTTTCCGGATATATAAGTAGCAACCCTCGTACATATATCGGCTAGAGGCCCCGTGGGTGCACATTGGAAAATCAAAATGTATTAAAATCAAATATGAATTATAAATTTCGTATGCATCGGCAAGGGGCCCGCGTGTACACCGTAAAAAATGAAATTATTTCATAGAGAGTGAGTTACTTTATTGACATCATTTTACGCTATTGGCCATGTTTTTATAAAATTGCAAATAATGTAGATTCCATGGTTTCTGTACTAGAACAAATTGCAATGATCTAGAAAACTATAAATACAAGGAGTAGTCAAGTTCTCTATCTTAAAGGCCAGATTTATATATGTATTGCTTCTCTTATCTGAAATGAAGGTGATTTTTCTTATTTTATTCGCCATTCTTGGATTTATTGTGGAGGTTAGTTTACAATATTTTATTTCTTTATTTTTATATATAAAATGAGATATATCATTTACCACAGACCTACATTGTGGCTATCTTGCAAACTAATAGATTATATTGACTAATTCTCTTTGAAGTCTGATAATTCTGTAATAAATATTATGTATTTGAGCAGGCACGTGCAACTTAGTGATACTATACTATACGAGTATTAAATACATTATTTTAAAACCTACCAATCGAAATGAAACATAGTGTAAACCTTTATTTTTCTTTTTCTCTAGAGCGCGAAAATTCGAGCTACGCGCACACGTTGGGTTCAGTATACACCAACCATACAAAATACAGCAGTACCCGTAGCAGCACAATATTCCAGTCAATATTACTACCCGAAAATTCCAATTACCAAAAACGGTAGACTGATATACAGCTATGTGGATCCTCGAGGTGCCCGTTTTAATATGTATGGATATGGAACTGACAAATTTGCTAGCCTTGAAGCATATAAGGCTTACTTGAAAAGCCAAAATGAAAATGGAGTACAAATTTCTCAAAGTGGGGGCCAAATTGAGCCTGACTATAATGTAAATAGTATTTCTGTTGAACAAAGCGTGCTAAATGGACATGGAAAAACAAATGGAGATCAAATTGATCAAAGTAGTTACCAAACTGCATCTGGCTTTGCATTAAATGGTGTTTCCGTTGAACATAGTGGTCTAAATGGATATGGGAAAGCAAATATAGATCAAATTGATCATAATGGTTACCAAACCGGGCCTGGCTTTGCTGTAAATGGTATTTCTGTTGAACAAAGCGGTCTGCATGAACAAGAAAAAAATAATGGAGTTCAAAGTAATCAAAATGAGAACCCCGTTGGGCCCTTTGTAGTAAATGGAAATTATGTTGAACACAGCGGTCTAAATGTAAATGGGAAAGTGAATGGTGATCAAATTAATCAAAGTGAGCACCAAACTTGGCCTGGCTTTGCAATGAATGGTATTTATGTTGAACAAAGTGGTCTAAATGCATTTGAAAATGCAAAAGCACATCAAATTGATCAAAGTGGTTCCCACACTCAGCCTAATTTTGCAGGAAATGGTATTTCTATTGAACAAAGCGGTTTAAATGGATATGGGAAAATAATTGGGCATCAAATTAATCAAAATGAACACCAAATTTGGCCTGACTTTGCAGTGAATGGTATTTCTATTGAACAAAGTGGGTTAAATGGACACGAAAAAGTAAATGGGGATCAAATTAATCAAAGTGTACATCAAATTTGGCCTGGCTTTGGAGTAAATGGTATTTCTGCTGAGCAAAGCGGTCTAAATGTAAATAGGGATCAAATTAATCAAAATGAGCACCAAACTAGGCATACCTCTGCAGTAAATGCTATTTTTGCTGACCAAAATGGTCTAAATGGATATGGAGGACTAATTAGTCATTCAGAAAATCAAAATTTGCAAAATTCTGCCATTGGAATACCACTTGTTCAACAAAATTTGCTCAGTTATGGACACGGACACAATCTCGACCTGTCTATTAATAGAATGGAACTAAATTCTGAAGATAGCGGGAAAAATATTTATTCTGTTCACCAGAATGTACAAAATCCTGAACAAAATATTTTTTCAGTAGATCAAAATGTCCAAAATGTAACAAATAAAGATCAAGTAAGTCTTTTCGTTGATGGGAATCATGGCAAAGCTGAAATAAACGCTTTTGGAAGTGGGATTGCCACCAACGGAAAAAGTAGCCCATTATATTCTGGGTCAAACCACAATTTAACTTTGTCAAATACTGGGAATGTATATTCTGCAGGTCAGAATAAACTTTTAGATGTTGTCATCAACGGAGAAAATAGCCCATTATATACTGGTTCAGATCACGATATAACTAATCAAGATATTGCGAATGTACATTCTGCAGATCAGAGTAAACTATCAGGTATTGCCAACGTTGCTTCATTACTAAACAATGAAAATGAAATTAGCATTCATAACGAACAAAACAAAAGTACAGGAAATGTTTCAACTGGAAACTATTTGATATCTGGAAATGATGGTGAAATTTCACATAAAGAAGTAAAACAATATGAGCTGCAAGAATCTCCAGACAACGACTTAAAAGAAATTGTTATTGAATTGAGTATTGTACCTGAAGATGATGAAGGCATTCTCACAGGTATTGAGGTTGATGACAAAGTTACCGGCACAGAAAATGAAGAAAATGTTATTTCTGATAATGATCCTATTTCAGTAGCTGATGAGGGTACATATTCTGTTGTTGTTGATAGTAACAAGTTAGCTGAGAATGACGCTAGTCTTCAAATTCCGAAAGATATTATTACAAACCCAGAAAATAGCGTTCCATTCAAACATACGACTGTTAATGATCAGATTCTTCCTACTCCTTACAGTGATATAGATCAAAATCATTTCAAAGATGTAGAGAAAATTTACAGAATTAATACAATGCCTCATGTCTATCCTTACATTTTGCAACAAAACCAAATTAGTAGATATAGAATGCCGTGGAGTGTAGTTTACCCAATGCGCAAAGTAAGTATTCTGAAATGTAGATGCTTGTCACTTTATATCTACTTGATTACGTCACGACTTAAGTATTTTCTTTAATTTAACCTAAACTATCGACCCGCCCCGGCTTCGTACGGGTCTTTTTTGTTGACCTTTTTAAGGTGTACAATACTGTAGTACATTATTTCGATCTATCTCATAGGGTTCAACCAGCGTTTGCAATGTAAGCGCACAGAAATGTGTTTATTTACGACATCACATTATGTTTCTAATCAAAAAATATCAGTATTTCTCTACTATATTATGCATGTATTATACACATAAACCTTCCTCTTGAATCACTCTATTTATTAAAAAAACCGCTACAAAATCCAATGCATAGTTTTAAAGATCTCATACATAGGGACAGACAGCGGAAAGCGACTTTGTTTTATACTATATTGATAGTGATATAGTGATAGTGATAAGATTGCATGTTCACAACCCCTTTACCCACTTTCCTTGCTGCCTTCTCATATATATCTGATCTATCTTGCTAAATTATACATGTTTATTTTATTGACTAACTCATATTTTTTCAGGAATTACGCAATACCAAACCTGCTATCGAGCCTGTACCCGAAAGTATTTCACCAAAGCTAGTTAAAAATCTTGTCTCAAGCATTTGTCTGAATCCGCAAGTAAATGTTATACCGGGAAATGAAGAAGGCACATCCGCAGAAAAAAGACTAGATACTCTTCTCAGAATTCTTAATTTTTTTGGTATATATCATATACCTCGTAATATCGATAACAACTTAAAAACATCTCGGGATATACATATGCGTTATGAGCTAGAACGACGTCCCTTCGACTTTAATTACGCCGAGGGTGCTCTTGAACCGGTCTATTACGATCTTCAATTTTCACATGCACCTCCTGAAACTGATTTAAATCCATTGAGTCCTTTTCCTTCGCAAAACCACGTTTATGTGGAAAAACCTTATGTTAAACCAAATGGACTTAATATATTATCCAAAAGTTTGAGATCAAATGAACCTCATTCGAATGTTGCCAATGTCGAATCTATTAATCCAGAATTGAGTTATATTCCTGAGCCTGGCTTAGAGACAGTAGATAAAGACACTCTTGATTCTTTACAAACAATTAATTATAATGAAGCGAAGAATAATATTATAATGGCTGGATATAACACTCCAGAGCAACAAGGCCAATTGGTTGTGGAGAAGCTGGAGACTACGCCTGAAGAAAAGTTTATTCTTCTGATAACAGAAGCTATAAAACCAGAATTAGTGAGGTTCTACTACAGCCAGTGTCACAGTGAAAAAGATGAAAAGTTGGTAGAAGGAGTAAAAGCTTTGATAGATTCTCTACAAGGGGAACATTGTGAAGTTTTAACATCAAAATAATTTAAAATTTTAAGAATAAATTTATGGTCATTTAAAAGATAATAAATTAGAATTCATAAAAATGTATTTTTGTAGTAATATTAAAATAAATTTAAATTTTTAGATGAATAGTTTTGTATTTACTTTAAAATGGAGATTAATAAAAAAATCTAAACGTAGTAATGCGTGTTAAAACTAACCGATTTAAAAATCATTACATTTAATTTGCATCTAAATATAACACTTTGTTCTGAGTTAAAAATGATTACTTTTCGAATATTCGTGTACCAATAAAATGTATTTCATTAAATTATATTAATAAAATGCTTCAAATAAATAATAATATATTTTATAACATTATGAAAAATAAAGAGGCGTAACGCAATATTTAAGAGTCTATAAAACTGGACTCTGATTAGCAGCATTACAGTGCCTCTTTGAGTAATCGCATTGTTTTTCGTTAACACTTTTCTAAGTGCTACGATATTGACCATGAAATTCGATTTCATGGAGTATAATGTGACATTGTGTTTCTATTAATTCTCGCCTCATGTATTTATATGGTTGGTAAAGTAAGGGAGATCAGTATTTGCAATATGTGGCTTTGGGTAGGCCTTTGTTTTATATCAGCAGTGATATCCGAGAACACTGTAAGTTATATTTATATATATATATTTAGCAAGTTTAAGCAGCCTTCTTCAGCTTCTTAAGGAACTGGGTTGCGTTTTTATACATTTTTTTGCTGTTGGCTACAAGAATAACAAGCAACACTCTTTACGCGTAGCAACAGCAAACACTTTTAAGAAAGAAGCGCAAACAGCAAAATTGTAAGTTGATTAGACCCAGGAGGCATTAATAGCCCACAGTTTCCAAACCAATATTGCGCTAACTATATATGATGGTTATAGATTTGACAGGGCGTTTCTGACTTAGAGCATGGAGAAAATCATACAAAAGAACGAGTATAGCGTATTACTCCTACTGTAACGGCGGATTTTGGTTAACTAGACTACCTACTTGGTTTTGGCTTATTATAACTATGATGAGTTTCAATTACCCTGGACAGAGCTTTATGCAGTTTAGGTAGGACTACATGACTGTGCACAAGCGGTGATATTATGGCAGCTTTTTTTATTCTACAGATTTTTGCCACTGGAGCATGGAATCCACAAGTCCCGAAGAATACCAACTGTGAGGAGGTGCTTCTTAAAACATGGACGATATTCGCTAACCTGTTAGACGCAGATGGATTGACTGTAAAAGTTCCGAGTCGGGATCATGTTATATACGCCTTAACATTGATTAAGAAATCTATACAAGATACTGAAAACAGTGAATATGATAATGTACCTCTCAAACAAAAACTGTTTCTTCGTGAAGCTGAACTGGCAAGGAATAAAGGGATTTACTTATATGACAACAGACCATTGCAAACTTTGCTTGATCAAGAAATAATTTCGAATGAGAACCGAAATGTGAATTTCGAATATGGACTAAAAACTAATGATAACCCGAGTTGTAGAGAAGCCTTTAGAAAATTAATGCAATCGACATATGAGGGCTATGATAATTTGGCAAACAGCCCCATATGTAATGTAGCACCTTATACGGTCTTACCATCGCAATATAATGTCTACAATCCCGGATATCTAAATCAAATCGTAGGATTAAATGATAAGGTTAAAAATCCTACCAAAAATCCAGGGAAAGACCAACCAGCTATTTTCAATGACCAGATTCAAAGCCGACCGTTAGAGGCTAATATGGTTCCCAATACGAATGTATTAGCTAATGGGCAGGACTTAAATCCGGTTGATTCAAATAAATTACTTCACGCAGTCAAACTTTCAAAGGAGACAAACCAACTCCTTGGAGGCAATTATATGGCGAATTTAGAACATGCTAAAGGCGTTGCTGATAAAATGAACAAACTATATCAATCAAGCAACTCATATGAATACAGTTTGACTGCTCCCCAACCACTTCGCAATCTAAACTCCAATTTTGTACCCATTGACGCAGGAGCTGTGAATAATCCGTTGATCACGTCAGTCTATTCTAAGCCTGCTGTGGTACAAACAAGCTATGTAGCACAAAGTCTCTTAAATACTCAAAGTAACAACAATAAAGACCACGACCTAAGTGTAGAAAATACTTATTTGTATGCACCTGTACAAGGTATGCAGAATAATGCTGTTGTGAACCAATCTTATACATTAATTGCGAATACACTGCAATCTCAAGCAGCTGGTGGAGCTGAAGGTGGAGTTCAAAACAATTTTATTAATGCAAAATGGCATCCAAACCATGCTCATTCCAGTGAACCAACTAAAGAAGAACCACCACCTAATCCTTCTATAGCAAATATAAAAATTGAACCGCAAACGTTAAGTTTCCCGAAGCCAACATTCAACATCCATAATTTTCCTTACGGAAGTAACAATGTTGTGCCCATCCCACAAAATATTGCAGGACTTTCAGACGTCATTCCAACAAAAGTTCCAACAAGAAGCAATGTACTTACCCAGCCTTTTGTACCGAGAAACCAGTTGAGTTACAGTACCTCCCCCCTCTTATACCCATATTCTTCAAATAGGTGGACTTATCTTCAAAATAATGCAAATAAACTTGGTCAGATTCAGAACCAAGGATACTTATTCAATTACTACAACAATCCGCCAAGTTCTGCAGTAATGCCAATTAATCAATTACAATACCAGAAAAGAGTATTTCAAGTACCTGGTATAAAAACAAATATACAAAACAGTATATTAATGAGGCAAAATTACTTAAAACAAAATTATCCCAACATGCTATATGGCCAAAAGCTTATACAAAACATTCCACAATACCAAACATACGGTGTAAACGTACTTAATAAACCATTACAATACGGTGCGTATAACACCAGGTACGTGAATAATATACCACTCATGCAACAAACTTTAAACTACAACAATCAACCGATTATCGATAAGTTAGCTACTTGGATAAGTGGAACGAATTCTGTGAAATTGAATTCAAACTTCGACAGCGAAGCCGAGATAGAACTGACGTACAAAGTGATTAAACCGCCTCCCATTTACCAACCAACGGTATTCTACGTTAAATTCCGAATGCCATACCAACAGTTTGCGAAACGTTTAGACGAATTTATGAAAATACCGAATTCAAGATCCGCTTCTCCAGACACAGACTTGTACAATAATTTGGCGTCACAATACAATGCTACAATAATACCGCCGGGTATGACGGAAATTGCTCAAGAAGATATAAAAAGTCCGGACGGTAAGGTTTTAGTGAGAGCGAGATACATACAAGCGAATGAATCAGAAAATGGCAATGCAAACTCTGTAGATATTATAAATTTGGATTCACAAGCAGAACAGAATAACGCAAATATAGAAAATCCAGCCAATAATGAAGCAAGCGATGACCAAATTATATTGCAAGGTGTGTAATTAAACCTATGATTTAAAATTAATTAAACGCCTTTTCGGATTAGCGAATGTATTTAAGATTATTGTTCTTTCCTCGGTGTTACTTCTTTAGGTACGCAAGATTATTTGTTAAGACAATCATTAGGTATAATGTCGTGTTTTACTTACGCTAGTATAATCAATACAGAAAAGGGGATAAGTAATACTATAATAGTGTTAGTTTACTCATTGAGTACCTACCTAAAGTTTTGTATTCTACTTTTACTGTCAAAACTGCTTGCCACACTATGTTTGTTGTATAATTAAAATAAACAAATATGAACCAAATCTTTATTTTTTACGTCCTAATTTACAAAATCCCTTTCATAAACCCAAAAAATATGTTTAGTCGATTTAATTGTGTTTTTATTTTTTTGTGGATGCTACTTTGCAAAATATCCGCTCTATAATGCATATTTTTATTTTATTGTTAAACTATCTGTGGCCAGTATTTTGCCACAGTATCCCAAATGGCATTTTGAACAAAAAAATATTTTTTTAACCCATTTTAATCATACGTTTGTTATATTCTGCAGTAATTATGTAAACTGTACCTAATTTAATATAACAATACCTACACCACAAAAACAGCAAAGCATTTAGAATCTAGTAATTATTGAAATCTTTGTAATATAGTGTGGCCAGGGATTGTTTTACTTCAAACAGACAAAGAGAATCATACTGTCTCTTTCTTACGCTAGTACCCTCGCTACTAAAAAAGGGATATCTTATTACTTCCACTGTTACTGCACATTTTGGCCAGCCAGACTTAATAATAATAATAATAAAGCCGTTTATTCATATCAAACTTAAGTGTAAGTATTACATGTTTTGTAATTATTTTACATGTTTTTTTAAAGTGGGGCATTCCACTCATACAAATCCTGCTGGGTTGATTATTTTTTCAATGTTTTCAGTGTTTGTATTTGATTGAATAACATACTAATACATGTTTTGTGTTGTAAGTAAAAAATATATACAAATAAATTTGAGTTTCATTTAGTTTTCTTTGATATGAACCCCTCTTTGGGTGAAGGCCTCCTCCAACTCCGTCCATAGCATTCTGTTTGCAGCCTGAGTTTCCCAACTTTTGCCAGCAACTTTGATTAAACCGTCGGCCCAGCGTTGTATCGGCCTGCCAACACGTCTCTTTCCAGACGGTCCTCTCCATTTTGTAAATTTGTAGCTACAATGGTCCACCTTCTGCCAGAGTAGAGCGCAACATGTCCGGCCCATCACCATTTTAAGGATAGTGAGTGTGCGAGGGCATCTATGACTCCCATCTTTTGCCAGATTTTGACACTTCGTACTTTTTCCAGTTTCCTGATTTTTAGAATGCTTCTTTCCATGGCTCTTTGTGTTGTTTGAATTTTATGTTTCACCTTTTCTGTGTTTCACCCATGTTTGGCATCCATATAGTAGGCATGGTAGGAGACAGGTGTCCATGATCACTTTTTTCATGTGTATACTGTAATTTCCTTTTAGTATCTCCTTCAGCGACCAGATTCTTCTCCAAGAGGTGTTTATTCTCCTCACTACTTCATCTTCATTATTTGTTTTTTTTTAATGACACCTGCTTTCCTAAGTATAAGTAATTAGTAACATAGTCTATACTTTTCCCTCTAATAGAGATGGGTCTTTTATGGCTGTTTGTCATTAATTTGGTTTTCAAAGCATTCATTAGAGCGTTCTTGGTCTAAGGATTCCACCATTTCTTCTAGGTATTTCAGTGTTTCTGCTAGTATGGCAATGTCGTCTGCAAACCTGAGGTGACTCAAATAACGTTTTCCTATTCTGATTCCTTTATTCGACCAGTCGAGCTTGCGGAATATATTCTCTAGAACGGCGATAAAAAGTTTTGGTGACATTGGGTCGCCTTGTCTCACTCCTCTTTGAATGGTTATTGGTTTGCCTCTAGTTTCAAGCTTTACTGTACTGGTGCTGTTGCTATATATATATATCTTATGATGTTGATGTATTTTTGGTTGACTTTAAATTGGTTAAGAGCATCCCAGATAGAGCTAAATATGGCTTATGCCATCAAAAGCTTTGCTATAATCTATAAATGCTACATACAGGGGTCTATTAAACTCATTGTATTTTTCCATTACTTGCTGTAGTGTATGCATGTGGTCAGTGGTACTTTACGTTATCCTGAGCGGAAGCCAGCTTGCTCAATTGGTTGTGCATTATCAATGTCCTGGGTAATTCTTTTTAGGACTAATGAAGCAAAAAGTTTGTAGATACTTGCTAGCAAACTGATCGGCCTGTAGTTCCCTATATCTAGTGGGTATGGATGGTACAAGAAGGATATAAATCTCTATGTTACAAAAGTGTCCGTCAAAAAAAGGCGATAAACTGATGGCGCCACAATGATATTAAAATTGATTAAATTAATTTTGAAAAAAAAAAAAAAAAATCCAAAATAATTATTTGCGGAGATGAAAAACACCTTAGAAAGTCATATAAGTATTGTATATCGGTAATTCATTTCAAATGCTGAACCTGAACTATACCTAGCGCCACCCGGAGATATTTGGAACTATTGTTTAGTGCTTACCGCTGGACACTTTTTCGACCGTTCTCCTAGAAGAGAGTTCCATCCTTCCTATACCATCCATACTAGTGGGTCTCCTTTTTTAAACAGTAGTATTATATCTGAAGTGCACACAGTGGTACACCTCAGGAAACTGTACCAGATCAGTATCTGGTACAGTTTCCTGATCCAGTACCAGATTGAATAATTCTAGCCAGACTTATATATGGTTAAATAATGGCTGTTCCAGACGTGCTGTTAAATTGAATAAATCAAGTTTGTGGTATCGATTCGTTGAAGATTGGTGAGCCGAGAAGATTAAGTGATGTTGATGATGATGTAATATCTAAACGTAACTGACAGCCAGTTGTCAGTTTTGATTTTGATTTGACACTGACAACTGACACTTGCTGAGCTTCTCGGCGTTCTCGGCATCGTTATTTGTGAATTTGTTTGTATCTTAATAAATAGACGGTTATTTACATGATAAAATGCATCCAAATGTTTAACAGACGTAAATCTTACTATTATTAATATTGTAATCAAAAAGTTTATACTGAAAAGTGCTGAATACATCGTTAATCCTAAAAATGTTGGCTGGCAGACCTCGATTCATAAAACCGGGTTAGTAAAGTGTATTTTACTGTTATTTTAATCACAATGATATTATTTATTACTGTTTTGCTTTAAAATCTGCTTCCAGCCATAATATTACATACGATTTTCGCATTATACACCATCATACTACTATTTTAATAGAGTTTCAATGTAAATGAGACCAAAGTATCCTTTTTATCCATTGATGTATCGTATATATTTAATCTAAGTTTTTATCCTACAAAATCTTACAAAACATCTGTCACTTTGAGGTTATGTTTACTTTTTAATTTCTCAAATTCCAGGCAATGACCCACTCTACCCATCCAGAAACAAAGATGGCGGAGTGGAAATTTTGATAAATCCGAACACAGATTCTGCATTAACCACAGATAGTGACGCAAAAACCAACTTTGTGTATAATCGGTATCATCATCTTCCGTTGGGGAGTCAGCGGCAAAGGCTACCAGTGTTCCAGTATAGAAACCATATATTATATCTGTTGGAAAAATATCAAACTTTGATACTTATTGGAGAAACTGGTTGCGGGAAGTCCACACAAGTGCCGCAGGTGAGTTTTAAATAATTTCTCGGCTTTTAATTTTTTAATGTTATTGGGGGAAAATTTTCTTAAAGGTGATTGTTTCTACCTTATACACAACCTTACTTAAACCCCTTTAGTTAAGGGCCAGGGGTTAATGTTAGGGCTGCCCCATGGTGACACTTTATACACAACCTTTCTTAAACCCCTTTAGTTAAGGGCCAGGGGTTAATGTTAGGGCTGCCCAATGGTGACTGAACTATTAGCAGTAAGAAAAGAACCTTTATTATGTTGGAAGGGCCTCTAATCATTATTAATCTAGAGTAGGGTGTTAATACAGTCATTCCTATAAATGCACTTGGCCAAACTGAATGAACCTGATTATTCTTGTGTGGGTCAAAATTATTTTTAAAAGTTTTTATTTAGTTTCACCTGTCCCTAGGTCTGCCATGCGTCCGGGTTTCCCCGGATTTGTCCTAGTTTCCTAGTTTGGTGATGTCCTTAGTCTTTGTCCGGGTTCGGCGAATTTATAGATGGCAGTTCGGCGAATTTATAGTCCCCATGTAAATTTGACCCAATTCCTAGTTTCCGATTGAGCTCGCATATGTATGTATATTGTGTGACAATGTAATATTATGATTACATGGAGCTGGTCTTATGATGGAGATGGAAGGTGGTCATAAAGAGTTTGATAAATCAATGGAAGCTCATTGCGTTTGGGTTTATAAAAATAATGTTGTAGCAGTATAAGTTTCGCAAGAAAAATGTAGCTTGTATCTAAAAATATTTATTTTGACAAAAAGTAATTGAAATCACTGGTATTTTCTTTGTAGAAAAATACTACCCTAACCAGCTTTTTAGGGTTCCATAGCCAAAATGGCAAAAGCAGAACCCTTATAGTTCCGTCATGTCCGTCTGGTCGTATGTCAAGCCACAGCCATTTTACTCGGAAACTATAAAAACGTCACATACTTTCTACGGAAATTGTTTTGAACATTATAGGTTTCTTCCAAAAAACCTTTTTCCATAGGCATCAGATACGACCTTATGGTATCAGTTTGGCTGTTATTCCATTGAAGGTACGGAACCCTCCATTATGCGTGGTCCGACACGCAAAGCACTTGGCCTGTTTAAAAAAAAAAAAAATGTATAAAAAAAAAATACTGTACACCATTACCTTAATCAGGTACTTAATTCAAGAGCCTCTTATCACAACAAATTATCTACAACAAAAATGTAAATTAAATTAACCCTACCTACCTTTTTTTAAACCATTAAGTTAATAACAATTGTTATCAACCCTTTACAGTAATAAATCACATTATTGACAAATACATAAGCAAAACGTATATGTGTATAATCCAAATAAAATAACATAATTATAAAACATCTGTGTGATGGCTCCAATCGCTAAAAAGTATAAGCGAGAATTCTCCTCGAGTTTCATTTAAATGTGACCTATAAATTCTAATAAATATTACTAAGCTCAGGGTCTTACTTATACTGGAAAATGTAAGATTAGTAACTGAGTGGAATTCAGTCTCTTTCGCTCAATAAAAATGCACCAATGCAAACTGAACTTTATTAGCTTTGAAATAAGTTCGCTTCTCAAGGTCACGCTTAATAAAAAATGGCTTTAAAATGCGCAGTCAAAATGAACTCTATCCCGTTTCAAAAAGGTTCAGTTCTCAATGTTTGTGCCAAGTTTTGGCGGGAACGCGCGCCGCCGGCCATTTTTGTTTTCACGTCATTCCGCCTAGCGGTACCGTTGCGCGCGCACGGACAGCGTATCCCACAAAAACGGGGAATTGACGCGGTGTAAAATCGTGATGTCGATTTTAAAAACAAAGTGATATGAGACGTTCTAGTGGCACGTTTGTGTTACGTCGAAACAATGCGCGATTTATAAACATGGCTCGAATTCTAAGAATTAGTGATGTGAAATAGTGTTTTGAAAATCGATACTCGCTATGAGAAGTTTTAAGACGGATTTTTAAGAGTTTTTGTGCAGCTGTTTTGGATTCCGATTCAGAAATAGTTGGCCTCATTTACGCCAACGCGTGATGTTATAGCGAAGCCCTATTATAAACCTGACATTGAAAATGATGTGGCCCTCTTCTACAGCTAGCAAAGTGCTCACTTTGCTTCTCCTAGTGACTTTTGTATACTGCATTTATATGGACACGTTCCTGTTTCTACGCATACAGAATTATAGACTTGATATTTTTGGAAATGTGCCGGAAAACAACAGTGAGAGTTCGACATTTAAGTCTATATTGAAGAAAGATGCGAATTACGAGGATGTTCTATGGGTTCCGTGCACTATAAATCCATTATGTCACCCTACAGTCAAAGCCTTGATGATAGATCATATAAACCATTATATCTACGGACCGTTTTGTTCAATAGTCGACATGGGGCTTGGGATCTCTGAACGCTGGTTGTTCCTGACTCCAAACATGATTTCTTTTTTCCACGTTTTCGTGGCTTTAATCGGAGCTAAGCTCCTAACCTGCCAGAGTTTAGCTGTGCGGCGATTCGCAGTTGTTTTGTTCCAAATTCGAATGTTTTTAGATGATCTTGACGGTCATGTAGCTAGAGAAAGAAAACATATAAAAGGAGAGAGAACTGAAGTCGGGACTGCGGGATACTGGATTGACGGTATCTGTGATTTGCTTGGAGTTATCGCAATGATGATCGGTATACTTATATTCCATAAAAACAATCCACCCAGAAGAGGTTACAGAGATACTCCTATAAGCACACTGCCTTATCATCAGTTAAAAGAAATAAACACAAGCGAAGATTTAGAAAAAGACCATACAGCTGAAATCGGAATCTCATACAAAACTAAAGTGACTTTACAAAGAATTATACAAGTTCTAGGACTATTTTCCGGTCAGATGTTACTGTCATCTCTCGCTTGGAACCGTTATATAGACATTTATCAAGAATTACTAGAAAACAACGCGGATTACGACTTAGCAAGACGGGAAACCATGTTCAGATCTGGATTATTCTTCTTCGCGACTAGCCTTTGGAGGATTGTGAACCCCCATAGTTATCTACATCTCCTTTCTTTAGCTGTTTTCTGTGATAAAACCTGGCCTTTTCTGAAAGCTGTACACTACAGTGGATTCGCCTGTTTGATCATTGCTGTCGGTACGTCAGAATATTTGGTAGATACGATACAGTCCTTTGTACTTAATGGGGCGGATGGATTATGATTCATTAGTTTTTAAAATGAAGTCAATATTGCCAAATCTAATTAAGATTACTTAAAGATATCTGCCCTGCCCTTTGATCTTATGTGACATTTTAAGGTAAATCATATATTATTTATGAAGGGAAGCGACATATTTTAACAATAATTTATGAGTAAAACTGGCGACAAAATCTTTCTTTATATCATCGTTTATAAAATAATTATCGTTTTACTAGTTACGTGATAAAACAACTATTCAATATAATATATTCTCATTATTGACCACTTTATATGTACAGTCAGTAGCAGAAGTAGCTATGCGGATGAGGTGTTCAAAATGGGTTACACACGACGACTTTATTGTTAAGAGAATAAGAGCGTGTGTAGGTCATTTTGAACATCTTACCCGTAAAGCTTTTTCTGCTGTTGCCTGTACAACAATATAACACATAGATAGATTTGAAAACAAAGGTGGTTAAGTATATCATTGAAAAGCTATACTTCTCATAATAAACACCTTCGGGTCCTTCGGATTGATGCCTTAGTAGGGAATACTCCCGTTCTGATTTTGCATGGCGGGAACCGGAATTCTATTCAAAGATAAAAGACATAATATATTTATTCTTCAATTTAGGCACATTAGAATGCACTTATGAACGTCAGAAAGAGAAATAAAAACTACCACCGGTTCTAAACCTACACCTCTGACCCTAGAAGTATTATGACCGGCAAGGAACTCGGCGGGACTTATTTTTTCAATACATTAGATCTTAAAAATACAAGTTACGGTAGCAAAGCCTCTGTGCCAGTGTGACCACATAATAGTAGTTTATGTAACTGTTACGTAATAAGGGTCCTTAAAACATGAGTGTGGTTTTATGAAATGAGCCGCAGGCGAATTTCATAATAAGATCACACGAGTGTTTTAAGGCCTAATTACGTACAGTTGCATACACTGCTTTATCTACACTCATATTATATATATTAAATTAATTGTTCGGAAACCATAGAATGACCGCCATTGTACCGTCATGGCCTACTCGATTGTGCCGGCGCTCGCGCGGGACCAATCGAGTTGGCCATGGCGGTAACATTATGTTATCAAATTCGATGTTCCAAATTTGAAACTCATTGCTTAACAATATTTGAGCATGCATAGTTAAAATTACGTTACTGCCGCAGATAAGAAACTTATCATAGTTAAATCGTTTGTTGTAATGCTTGTCATTGTCTACGGTTTTTGAACGCATTTTAGAGTACTTACAGTATGAGTGTAGATAGAAATCATTACTTAACTACGATTCTAGGCTCTCGAAAATCGGTATACAGCTATACTCAAGAAGAATGTAATATGTCATTTTTTTACTATACATGTGACCTCATTTTATTTACACTTACGAAGAAAGAAATGTAGGTATAGAATTTTAATACGTAGTTACTCATTTTGATTAAAGTTTCCTGTCTGCGTAAAGTACCTAACTTAGTTACATTGAAATGGCATGATAACCTTTATGGATTAAAGTTGACTTTTTAATCAACATGAGTATAGTTGTAATTTTTTAAGATGTCGGAACCTTACTAAAGACTTCTACCGACAATTCTGAAATCTTAAAAAATTCGTACTATACCTTTGGTGAATATTTAGTGAGTTTACTTTGTTATGATCAGTTATCGGAATTCTTGCAAAATGTCGATAAATATCGGCGTAAACTTTATTTTATTTGTGTTTATCGATATCGATAATACATGTTTCTACCACTATTGTTGCACACTATCTTTAGTTATAAGTTATAACATACCAAGTGAATAAAAAAACCGGAATAATAATAATTAGACATTTGAATACTAGCTTTGTCCGCGACCTCGTCCGTGTGGAATCCGTAACATTCAACCTCCTTTTTTTCGATTTCAGAAAAAAATCTAATTGGATTTAAATACATAAACATGTTCCATATTAAAAAGTACATCGGTTTTGGCTATGCCTTACCTGTCAATCTGTTACTCTTTTTATAGAGAGCGTACTTGGACTTAAGGGGGCAGCACAGGACCCCAATATTGGCACGAAGTGCTAATGTCACGCATACGTTGCTAAATTATACCACTAGATGGCAGGTTGGCAGGCCCTATAACGCGCTCGGTCCCTATAAAACTACTGTTTGTATGAGGGTTGTCACCTTTTTTTGAGAGAAATATAGTGTTTTCCAAACCTAAATGAAAAAAAATATAGTAAACCTTGTTACCTCATGAGACGTTCCAAAAATTATAGTATTTATTTATCCCAAAACTACAACTACAAAAATTACTACTTACATTTCAAACATAGCGAGCGAAAACCGCATACGGTTTATTTTCCGCCATTATCGCTTGTTTACATTAATGTTAATATGATTTTTATAGCATGTGGCAAGGAAGTAGGTAGATTTACTTTATTTTAAACCAAGTGTCATTAATGTTTATTTTTAATGCGCCACGGATTATTTCCCTTTTTTTCTTCATCATCGTTTTATTTTCGCCAGTTGTTGTTATTTACCAACTTATTGTTTATAAGTTTCGTAACGGTGCGATATCCCGCTTTTTTTAAATACCACTACGGTGACATACAAGCATACGCCCCGCCTGATGATAATCAGATACCATTGGGCGTAGTCTATGGATGCCTGTAACTCCCAACACTCATAGGTATAAAGGAGGATTCAGTGTGTTGACGGTTAAGGGGAACGTTTTTTTAATTTGTATAAATCTGAATAGAAATTTAGCAAAACTGCCAAGAACGTTTACGAATATTACTGCCAGTATTTTTCACAACAAAACGCGCAAAATTATATATAACAATTAGGGATTACAATGAGTGTTTTTTTAGTTGATGGGACCTCTAAGTTAAAATAAAAACGCGCGGATATGAAAAAACCCAAAGAAATAGTCGATAACCTGGGTATTACCCGGTTTAATCACCAATTGTATCACTACACATACCAATTGTATATTATTGTACATATTAGGTATATACCTACAATTGTAATATTCTATATTGATATTTGATATTTTTAACTATGACGTGTAACCTTATGTTATTAATAAAGGAGAATGGGCAGATTTGTATGGACTCTGGCCTAGAAACCAATAATGACAAGCCATATATAATTGGAAAGGTTTTTTTATATTCTACAACTTTTTGTATGGCGGATAATCTCGAATCGCTGTGTGAAAAAAGTTATGGCAAAAATAAAAAGTTTTATATATATATTTTTTTTTTATACCACGACGGTGGCAAACAAGCATACGGCCCGCCTGATGGTAAGCAGCTACCGTAACCTATGGACGCCTGCAACTCCAAAGGCGTCACATGCGCGTTGCCGACCCTTTACAAAAAGGAGGATTCACTGTGTTGACGACTAAAGGAACAAGAAGGTCCCTCATCGTCAACACACTGGGTCCTCTTTGAGCTCTTTGGCAACCTTACTCACCAGCAGGAACACAACACTATGAGTAGGGTCTAGTGCTATTTGGCTGTGGTTTTCTGTAAGGTGGAGGTACTTCCCCAGTCGGGCTCTGCTCCAGATTTGAGCGATGACATTCGCTGAACGTGCCCTACCACACTTAGCGAGATGCCATTCGCAGTGCCCATACCTCTCTTTTTGGCGTAGTTTAAGGACATACCCAGGTCCGGACGTAGTTTAAGGACATACCCCGGGTCCAAAAATATTCCATTGGGGGTTATATAAAAAAAAACATTCCATTACCAAGATTATTTTCATTGTTATAGGGTTTTAGCTCTGTACATCTGTTTTTAAACGTTTTATATACGTTTATTTTTATATACGTGTATTTTGTACACAATTATACACAAAAAAATATATATTGATATACCAATTAAACAAGCCTGCTATTTTTCTAATCGTAAATTATGAGTCAGTCTTGCATTATATAGATCACGCGGAGTCCAATAATAAAGCCAAAGGTCAAGAAGTCGTAAGAAAACCAGAATATTAGCAAAGACGGAAAATTAAGCAGAATGACACAAAAAAAAACATGAAAGTATATAGTAACGTTTTAGCTCAAACTACTTTTATGCCTCGTTAACTTTTTTTACACAAAGATTTGGGGCTACCTGTCGTAGTAAAAGTTTTAGAACGTAGAATAAGCTATCCAGTGACATATCGCTTGACCTTATTGGTCATATAGGCCAATTTGCGCACCATTTTAGGCCACGATTAGATGTCAAGTGTAAATCCATATTGATTTTCACGTAATTAAATGGCAAGTCCGTCAAGTCAATCCTTAGAGAATTTAACCCGGATGGAGTAGCCATGTCTGTCGTTTCCGATACAAAAAAAGTCTGCCGTTTTTTGCGGGGGAGGGGAACGTCAAATGTATGGCTATTCGTACGTAACGTACAAATAGCTACGTCAGATAAACGTCAGTCCATACATGTGTATGTCCAATGGTCATATGTTTTCGGCAGAGGGGAACGCCTGTCAATGGCGACTCCGGTTGATTGAATTCTCAAAGAGTCAATCCTATCATCTCCAATACAATCAAATATATTTGTTGGCAGGTGAGACGTTATGTAAACTGTATTCCAGAGGTTCCCAAACTTTATCTCTCGCTAGTCTCATTTGTTAGAGATAATGAAATCTCTCCTGAATACCTCCTCGTCGCTTACCAGTCTGACCTGACGACTGACGTAAACCTGTCGTAAGCACGCGCTCCAATCTCTTACATTATTTGTAAACATGACATGCTTGTGATAACAGGTATGTTATTGTGTCTTAAGGGGCTGATAACAGCTAAATCCCACCCCTATCTTTTTCAGCGCGAGTGAAAGCGAAACACTGTGTTACGATTAGTATGGGAGCTCATTGCAAATTTTGCAAAATCATGATTTAATAAAAAACTACGCATTAATTGAGAAATATAAAATAACGAAGTTTTTAGTATTAGTATAGTGGAATTTTGTCCTTAGTTACAGACAGATAAGTCAAGAAACTAAAGACATACAACTGTTTAAAGCAAATTTTAAGATGTACCTTTGGATTTTTTTTCTATAGAGCCGATTTCGTCCAATCGTGTAACGGAATTAACGAAGTTCTTTCAATTTTGGTCTTATTGCCTTATCAGATGACAATAGCGGGGCAGCCTTAAAAGATAGGCTTTTGGCGTCATCAGGAGCTTACCTTCATTTTAGTTAGCTAATTTATAACCCGTAGTATAGTATCGTTCATAAATTCCCGTCCGGGTTAATAAACATATTTTTTTTATACTACCACGGTGGCAAATAAGCATACGGCCCGCCGGATCGTAAGCATCAGCTGCCGTAGGCTATTTCGTAGCCTATTTTTTCGATTTCATTAAATTCACCCTCGATGGCGGTCGGTTGAAGAGAGATTAGTCGGGGCAAGACTGGCAAGAGCGCCCGTAGTGGCAACTGCGCCTTTTTTTTTTGTCGGAGTGGGAAATGCGTTACGTATTCCCCTAAAAGGCCTGGGGAAGCCATCATAGGGGATATGTGGGGCTCCCTCCTATCACCACACCTCTGAGAATAAGAGGGGGGAAGGAGTATACCCACTAAAACCGATGCCGAGGATTCGACCGTGACGTCTTCCGGCGGCCTTGGCTTTAGTTCTAGGGCATCCACGCCGAAGGAGAGAAGAGTCGGAGACGCTAGACCCTCCCCCCTCACGTGTTGGGCTTTGTGATGCGAGTTCCCCTGACCCGGTGGCCCAACTAGGGGTTCATGCGAGCGGCAAACTGAGCCCGCCTTCTGCCCCGAGTGGCAACTGCGCCTATCCTAGATATCGTAGTAAATCTGCACATAAACTCCATAATAAGTAAATTATTATTATTAAATCTAAAATCGACGGCATGGTTCCTAAGAACAGATTGCGCTATCTCTCATAGTTTCTGACTTCTCCATACTGACCCATTTGGATTGATCGCCCGGTATAGATAACTAGCTTTTGCCCGCGGCTTCGCTCGCGTTAAATTCGGGGTAACACGGTTCCCCTTTCCTGATTGCCCCCCGAAATGCTCCATACAAACTTCCACCCCCCATTTTAGGGAAGTGTGGGGGGGGGGGTTAGAATGAGACAAAAAGTAGCCTATGTCACTCTCCATCCCTTCAACTATCTCCACTTAAAAAATCACGTCAATTCGTCGCCCCGTTTTGCCGTGAAAGACGGACAAACAAACACACACATACATTTATCAATAATATTAGTATGGATATAAAAAACTTTTGGTTAGCAGTATAATATTATTTCCTTACTTCCTTAATTCACAACGGTTCCATTTGACCAACTTCAGTGCCTACAACACCACACCAAACAGTGATCGTCAAATACCGTGACCGATTCGGCCTTAAGTCACGTTGAGACGTCTAGTTTTTGTGTACCCTTGACCGAATGGCCTTTGATTGTCACAATGGATCAATTAACACCTGTCGGTGTGTGCAGTTTTGTTCAAGCATTCATAAAATTGTTTAAATAAACTTCAGAATTTTTTGTGCGAAATGTAAGAATTTCCCTAAAAAATTAAAAATGTTGTAAATTTTCTCTTACAGTAAATTTAAAACAGGGGTTTTGAATATTGGAAAACCGACGATTGAAAAGGTACAGAAAAATAAAAAGCACGAAGCGAGCTGAATATGAATATCATGTTCTTTGACTTGAAAGATGATGCTAATACATAATTATAAACTGATTTAAATGAAATTTAGTATTGGACTAAGAGCGGCCACGGCAGATTTGACACAATCATATACAAGATATCTCTATACTCCGCTTAGCGCGTTATTTCTTTGAAACCTAAGCTGCCAAAAAGAAGGGGTGCGGGAGTAAGAGAGAGTCAAACATGAATGGTTGCCATGGCGACGTACTAAGTTTACTGTCACTTACAATAAATTAGTGTCTCACTATAAGGTAAAATTACTTCGAGCGTGGCAGCGCGGGTCGCCCGACTATGCGGGGTCTTGGGTTATTAATCTATGGACACAATAAAGAGAGCAACGAAATTCATATAGTTAGACTGCTATAATATTGTTATTACCTAATCTGGCAGCTTTAAACTGGGGGATGCAAGAGTGGGAGACTAGAAAAGTTGTTGAAAAATCTAGGGAACGACACAATATTGAGAGTTCTTGCTGTAGTACGATATCGTGGCATATGATGTATAATTGGAATATAACATGCAAGATGGAGTGGAGGGAAAAAGAGGCAGGTTGAAGTTAAATGCATTTGCAAACTGCATTTAACTTCAACCTGCAAATGCAACGGCCTCCTAGCCCAGTCGGTAGTGACCCTGCCTACGAAGCAGGAGGTCCCGGGTTCGAATCCTGGTCAGGGCATTTATTTGTGTGTTCATCACAGATATTTGTTCCTGAGTTATGGGTGTTTTCTATGTATTTAAGTATTTATTCATATTTATCTATTATATATATCGTCGTCTAGTACCCACAATACAAGCCTTATTGAGCTTACTGTGGGACTAGGTCGGTTTGTGTAAGATCGTCCTATAATATTTATTTATTTATTTATTTTATTTATACCGGACGTCTGCGGTTTATTTCATTCCGATATGTGAAAAATGTTTGTAATTAATCAGGTGCTCGAATATATAAAACTTCTTAGTTGACAGCTTTTCATGTCAAGACGATATTACCAATAGTTAGTTCTAAATAATGGACTCTAATGGCCATGAATCTCGGTTTAAATTGTTATGAAAATTGATGTGACATAGTCTACGGTAGATGCATACAAGCTAGTCTATTTAAAAACGTGTATACACGATTATATGAAATATGATCGTGTATACACATTTTTAATTAACAATACAGACGGAGAGCTGGCTATTACGTCTGATATGACACAATAATGAGAGCAATGAAATCCCTGTAGTTAGTTTGCTATACATGCTTATTTATAGTTCCCGACATCTGGCAGCTGTTCATTGGTCTCTCTCTACCAATGGATTTCTTTCTTTGATTTCTGTCAAAGAATGAAAACCACTTCAAGAATAGAAATGGTACTGGGTTTAATTTAATTTTCTTAATTCAATATGATAAGAAATTATGCAAATAGTTAGATTATATCATTGCCGAAAGTTTTTCGTGGCAAAAAGTACTACCAAATGACGTTTACGTAATTTTAATATAATGGGGAAAGCAACTTTCACAATGAAATTTCCAACAATGGTCCCTAGAAAAGCTATATTTGTATGGTCGGAAGCAGTTTTTAGGGTTCCGTAGCCAAAATGGCAAAAACGGAACCCTTATAGTTTCGTCATGTCCGTTTGTCCGTCCGTCCGTCCGTATGTCACAGCCATTTAACTCGGAAACTATAAGACGTTTCTTAATAAAATTAAGACATAAGGTGTATTTTGTATGCCGCTATTTAGTTATGTAGTGAAATTTCAGAAAAAAATATTTACAGCTCCCTACATCGATAGGTCTTTAAAAATAACATTGAGGTTTCTGAACATTTTGTGATTAAGTTAATATTTTCAGAAATAATCGCTTCTAAAGTCGGAAAAATATCGTCCCCGATTTTGATTTGAACCATAAGTCCAAAAAATATGAAAAAATTTGAGAAGATGCGCGTTATCATACACTTTCTACGAAAACTGTTTTGAACATTATAGGTCTAGCCATTTTTGAGTTATTTCCAAAAATCCATAGTTACGACCTTTTGGCATTAGTCTGGTTCTTATTCCATTGAAGGTACGGAACCCTCCATTATGCGTGGTCCGACACGCACTTGACCGGTTTTTATTTATATTAGCACTAGCCTTTTCCCGCGGCTTCGCCCGCGTACTATAAGTACTCAAAAAGGATACGATACCCATGTTGATTTTCAGACTTTGTGACCGCATTTTCCCGTTTTAGGGGTGGAATTTTCAAAAAACCTGAAACACGTGTTTACTTATTTATCGTTAGGAATACTCCTGTGAAGTTTCGAATAAAATAGTCTAACTAATCTTGATTCGCCATACAAACTTTGGACTCTCATTTTACCCCCTTAAGTGGTGAATTTTGAAAAATCCTTTAGTGCACCCCTAGATCTTATAAGAAACCTACGTGCCAAATTTGGAATCTCTAGAACCAGCGGTTTGGGCTGTGCGTTGATATGTCAGTCAGTCAGTCAGTCAATCAGTCCGTCAGTCAGTCAGTCAGTCAGTTTCTTCTTTTATATATTTAGATGAGACGTTGAGACGCGAGAATTGGTCCCTAAGAGAAATTCTAAGGTTTCCGAAATACTCTAAACTTAAAAAGCTGTAGAATAAATCGACAGGGAATAATGAATTGAAAAGCCTTCCGACTGTATATCGTTCGAGTACATTGTTAAGGACCATTCATATTTTGTCTCAGTCTTTCTCTCGTTGCATGCAGTTGTATGGAATGCGGAACAGCGCCCTCTACAAAAAGTTTTTACCGGCCTTCTCCGTTCATAGTTTGTCGTCTACTGTATTAGTTTCCGTAATAATACGCAATATTTTCATTCTAATTTTAAAATATAGGCCCTGTCCTCTATAAATGAAAAAAACTTTTGAAAAAACAAAAGGAAGTTTTTACCTATTTTGGTATTACTTTTTTCCAACTGAAAAATTTTGTTGGTGTGTCACACTAACCTCCACCCATTAAAAGCTGCCAGATGCCCAGATCAAGCAATCGTTGCTGGCTAATTAGGGGGTGTAGATTTCAAAAAATATGTCTGTTTTAAAACTAATATGGTTATATTTCTTAAAAGCGATAAGTAAACTACGCGTAAACATTCATAATATATATTACGGACTTGTCAAACTTCGTACGGTAACTTGACATGGGCTTTATTGCTCTTTTGATTTTGACCATTCACAACATGGCAACTTTTCTTATTGGTGTATTATCATGTAACCTTTGCGGAAGGTTAACACAATAAATTAAAAATTTCTCATGTAATTCCTTACGGGAAATAAATCTCTTTAAAGCAAAATTACGCTTAAAACCGGCCAAGAGCGTGTCGGGCCACGCTCAGTGTAGGGTTCCGTAGTTTTCCGTCCGTCACAGTAAGTGTCCCCACTTAAGGGTTAAAATAACACCGCCACGTAGGATATGATATGAGCGTTCCACGTACAGCGACATCTATCGGCAAATTAAGTAAACTATTGCGCGCGAGCTTAAAGTATGGAAGATGATTTTTATGGGATAATTCTTTATTGCGTGAACCGATTTTCACCGTTTTTACTTTATTTGAAAGCACGTCATTTCATTGTGATTTTGTAGAAATTACAGGTACAATAAACACCTGCTCATATGGTTAAATTACAAACTTTGTTCAGAAATTATTTTGTAATTTTTTTTAAAAACTATTCAACCTATCGAGTTCAAAATAATTTTCCTAGAAAGTTTTTATAAAGTTCTACTTTTGAGATGTTTTTCATATTTTTAAAACTTATGGTTCAAAAGTTAGAGGGGGGGGGACACATTTTTTTTACTTCTGGAGCGATTATTTACTAAAATATTTACATTATCAAAAAATGATTTTAGTAAACCCCTATTCATTTTTAAATACCTATCCAACAATACATCACACGTTAGGGTTGAAATTAAAAAAAAAATCACTCCCCACTTTACGTATAGGGGAGGTACCCTAATAAAACATTTTTTCCAGTTTTTATTTTACCACTTTGTCGGCGTGATTGGTATACATATTAGTACCAAATTTCAGCTTTCTAGCGCTAACGGTCACTGAGATTATCCGCGGACGGACGGACGGACGGACGGGCAGACATGGCGAAACTATAAGGGTTCCTAGTTGACTACGGAACCCTAAAAATGGGTATTTTACTGTTTAACAAGACATAAAACATTTTATTTTTGTAACCCTGAAAATGGGTTAAGTTTTTACATGAGCATTGTTTGACGTTACTCGGTTGACCTATTACTTAATCATGAACATTTGTCGATATAAATATCGACTTTGCGCAGCACTTAAGTAGCGATTTGAAATCACAGAATGATATAAAATTCTAGATAAATGCGCAATATATTATTATGCAGCCGCAAAGAGAATGGGATTAGACTTGACAGATTTGCCATACACTTACGTCAAAATTAATATGGATTGACAGCTATCTCAATCCCATTCTAATCGCGGTTTAGTAATACCAATGCGCCACATAGATTACCTCATTAAGATTCCGCACTATAAGCGTTTGCTTATAGTGCGGAATCTTAATATTGTGTCATTCCCTAGATTTTTAAACAACTTTTCTGGTCTGCTACTCTTCAACCCCCCGGTTTAAAGCTGCCAAATTGCCAGATTAGGTAATAACAATATAGTATAGCAGTCTAACTATATAAATTTCATTGCTCTCATTATTGTGTCATATCTGCCGTGGCCAGCTCTCCGTCTATACAAGGTGTAACAAAACTAGTGGTGATCCGTTTAAGGGCGTAATCGGTATCGTATTGAAATTATGTAAAAGTAAGAAAAAAAAATTTTTTTTCGCGAAAACAAAAGGGTTTGTATGGAGGGTTGACCGGCTGGAACGACGAGTCCCATTCAAAATAGTAGTTTTCGATACAAGTGCGAGAAGTATGTCATTTTGCACGAGTACCGAGGTTACTTGACCCGAGCCGATAGGCGAGGGTCAAGACTCGGGACGAGTGAAAATGACACTTCCGCACGTGTGTCGAACAACGTTTTTTAATACAATTGTATATTCTGTATTGTATATAAGTATTGTAATTTAGACAGTGTACCTACTTGCCATACGATAAATAAATTCTGTCAGTGTACGAAAGACAGCTTCATTCAATCGCGAGTTGTTCAAGTAATACTATTGAGTCTCGCATAATACTCCTTTATGCCCAATCGCGCGTAGTTCAGGTGGGCCATTTATAAGCGGGTCTCGCATAATACTCATTTATTTAAAATTCTGATCAGCAAATCGTGCGTCAAATCAAACTTTACGCACGATTTGCAGATCAGATTACTTTTTAGCACTAGTGCATAAAATCAAACTTTACGCACGATTTTCAGCTACATAAACTAAACTTTTTGAGCAATTGTGTTAAAAAAAATTTTTTTCGCGTCGAAAAAAATTTACTCCTACTTTTACCGATACCAATTATGCCCGGATTGTATTGTATTGTAGTACGGGCAGGTTTCCGCAACTCGACGTCTGGCGCCTATTTTGCGTGAAGGAAGGACGGCTAGTCCAGCCAGCCCAGCTCCTCGAGGAATCCTATCAAACCTTTGGTGTTGAGTAGGACCTCGGGGAGATCACCCGGGGATCCGAGGTGTTTTGCCCTGTATGGGGCCACTCCGTTGCACTCCAGTACCACGTGAGAGGCCGTTTCTTCAGTCTTCATGCACCCACGGCACAGGGGACTGTCTGTAACACCTAAGTTAAAGAGATGTTTGTTAAATGGTCCATGACCTGTTATCACACTAGTTACCATCCTTAACCGGATTTTGCCGAGACGGAGAAGTGTTTTGGTGAGTCTATTGTTAATGCTAGGCATGGCTTGTTTAGCCTGTCTGCATCCCTCTTGACTTTGCCAAAGTGCTATGTGCAGTCTCCCGGTTCGTTCCAGCAACGTCGAGCGTACCTTGCTGAAGGGCGTCAGAAGAATGGGTTCCGGACCAATCGATCCAGCACCTGACCCCTGCCTGGCCAGCTCATCTGCTGCGTCATTCCCCCGGGATCCGCTGTGACCTTTAATCCATTGAAGGACAATGTTGTTATTTTGACCTACCTCCATTAGTCGTTCATGACATTCATGTATTAGTCCAGATGTAATGATGTGACTTCCTAGAGCCATCAGTACTGCCCTACTGTCAGAGAGTATACGGATGGAGGCTCCTGTTACTTTCCTTGCAGTGATGGCGGCAGCCGCATTGATGATGCCCATGCACTCAGCTTGGAATACTGAGTTGTGAGCGCCCAGCGGTGTGATTATAGACATGTTCAGGTCTTCTGAGAATGTACCGCAGCCTGACCCCATTACGGATCAACAGTATTTTTGTTACATTTTGTATGGAAATAGTTAGTCTAGGGGAAGAAAATATTATAGTTTTAACAATAGTGATTTCGTTCGTAATTTTACTATTACTACACTATAATTTAGAGTCACATCCCACTAATATGTGTAGGCATGGCAGCCACATTGCAAGCTCTTATCTGCTCTAACACGACACACGACACCCACTTTTACGTTCCATTGTCATTTATCGCTTCCTTTGGTTTCATACATACATACATGAATGATCCATTTAAAACGCAATAGGCTACTAATGTGTTCAAAGTTAGCTAGTTAAGATTCTTCTAATAGATGGAGAGCAACTAAACCCCTCTTGTCAGTTTGCTGTACTATTCCTTCTATTAAACATCACTGCATTCTTTGACCTCCACCGGTGAACAGCCAGGGTTCGAAATTATCAAGATAATTAACGGCCTCCTAGCCCAGTCGGTAGTGACCCTGCCTAGCAGGAGGTCCCGGGTTCAAATCCTGGTAAGGGCATTTATTTGTGTGTTTATCACGAATATTTGTTCCTGAGTTATGGGTGTTTTCTATGTATCTAAGTATATATTTATCTATACAAGTACGTATATCGTCGCCTAGTACCCATAGTACAAGCTTTGCTTAGTTTGGGACTAGGTTGATTTGTGTAAGATTGTCCCCAAATATTTATTTATTTACTAGCTGTGCCCGCGGCTCCGCCCGCGTGGAATTCGGTCTGTGTCAGTAAGCGGCTAATTCACCCCTAATTTCTCTCCCGCTACCCTGGAGGCGGAACATGAAGTAAAGTTGACAGATGGATTTATCCTATCAATTTTTATTGGCATGATTTAAACGACATACAATAGTAGGTGTATATCGGACGATACAGGACCACTTTTGTATTTATACGTTCATGTCCACGGCAAATATCATCCAAATCGATCCTCCCGTCAAATCAGTCTACGCATGAAAGGTAAGAACAGGCGCGGTTGAAATGGGAGGGGGGGGGGAGGGGGTGTCACAAATGCAGAAATGTTTTTAGTAAAGAAATTAGTAATCCTTAAGGGGTGATATCCGGGATAACAATACAAAAAAACCGGCCAAGAGCATGTCGGGCGATGCTCAGTGTAGTTTCGTAAATGCCGTCCTGTTACGAAACATCCGTTCAAATGGTCGTTTCTTAAGGGATATTTGGCGGCGCTTACGTCGTTTACTATCCGGCACATCCTTTCACTATGCGATTTTGACTGATAATTCAAAAACGGGAACCGATTTTATTCAATATAGTTTTTATTGAAAGTTCTTATCAGGCCTCACCAAATTTCAGCTTTCTAGTGCGAACAGTAACTAAGCTAGACCGTGGACAGACGGACGGACATGGCGAAACTATAAGGGTTCCTAGTTGACTACGGAACCCTAAAAAGAGATAAATAGTAGTTTATGTAACTGTTACGCAATAAGGCCTAATTATGTACAGAAGCATACACTGCTTTACCTACACACATATTAAAAATCCACTGAAACCATGCGTGCCGGCGGTCGGGGGGGAGGAGAGGCGGATTTTGATTACGTTACCGTAGGTAATGAATTTTCATACGTTTTTACGTTACTGGTTGCAATAATTGTGGTAATTACATACTTCACTTACTTACGCACATTACAATGCACTAATGAACGTCAGAGAAAAATAAAATACGTGAGTGTCGTGGAACACTCTGTTGGAACGAAGTTATGTTATTTAATTTTTTTACATTTTTGACTTTTTCGTTAATTTTGTGGTTTTAAATTTTTTTTGTATTTTTTTGAGATTTTTGAATTTTTTGAATATTTTGAATTTTTGGAATTTTTGGAAATTTTGGAAATTTTTGAAATTTTTGAAATTTTTGAGATTTTTGAAATTTTTGAAATTTATGAAATCTTTGAAATTTTGAATTTTTGACAATTTTGACATTTTTGACTTTTAGGAACTCTACTTTTTTCACTTTTATCACTTTGTCACTTCTCACTTTCACTACACTTCACTTCACTTTATTCTATTTTATATATTTTTTGTTTCATTCCATTTTACATGTTGCTCAATCGTATGGGTGTCGCGTTTTCGTGACGTGACGCTTTTTCGTGACAGTCACGTGACTTTTTTTCACCTAGCCCCCCATCCGCGAACCGTCCAATAAGGAACTTCGTTCCAAAACTACCACCGGTTCTAACTCTACACCTCTGGCCCAAGAAGTATTATGACCGAAAAGATTCTCGACGTGACTTATTTTTTTCAAAACAGTAATACATTATTAGATCTTAAAGATACAAAATAATGCGTAGTTCTTCAAGAAGACATATCAAAACAGCTTGAGAGACAGATAATGTACCTATTGTTTAATTATAAAGAAAAATAAATCCTAATCTGACTGCTTCACAAAACGTTTGATATGTTTTCCTACCTAAACGGTGTCCTATAAATGTTGTAGTAGTTTTTTGGTTTGGGCCATGCATCTTTGTCCGTCATATATAATACTCGAACCTGCAATAACCCTTTGACATTCATGACATTTTCAAATATTTCTTAAAAGCGGGTAAATGTAAATTTAAAGCATCGACGGGTAACATGTTATAAATATTCATATTTACAAGGTGTTCACACCTTGACCAAAAAATTACAAATTATTTAAATACCAAATTTAATTTTCATCCAAATACGGACAGCGGTTATTGGTTGTTTCTTCCCCATGTAAACTTTCACCCCTTTTGTATCCGTTTAAAGGATAATTTCCGAGATAAAACTATTTTATTTCCTTTTTTAATTAATTATCTCCATACCAAATTTTATCTAAATCGATTCTGCGGTTAATAATTCCCTATACAAATTTATAACTATCTTTTCACCCCTTTAGGATTGATTTTCGGAGTGAAAACTATCATTTGTCCTTTCGTGAGACCCATACTATACCAAATTTCATCTTTATCAGTTCAGCGGTTAAAAAATCGTCATACCAACTTCCAACCCCCTTTTCGGGGTGAAAGGGTTTATTTTCGGGATGAAAACTATTCTGTCGTTCCTCGGGACTCAAATTATTATGCATACTAATTTCTATTAAAAAATCTCCATACAAACTTTCAACCCCCTTTTCACCCCCTCCAGGGTTGATTTTCGGGATGAAAACTATTCTTTGTCCTTTCCCGGGACTCAAACTATCTCTACACAAAATTTCAAAATCCGTTCAGCCGTTTTCACGTGATAGATGTATAGATAGATAGTTTTTATTAAAAGTACCTTTCAGGCTTCGCTTCCATTATTTTTTTCTATTTTTTTGGACCTACGGTTCTAAAGTAAGGTGGGGGGGGGGGGCTTTTTTCAAGATGAAACTATCCTTTGTCCTTTCTCGAGACCCATACTATCTCTATACCAATTTTCATCTAAATCTGTTCAGCGGTAAAAAAATCCTCATACCAACTTCCAACCCCCTTTTCACCCCCACAAGGGTTTGAAAACTATCCTATGACATTTCTCGAGACTCAAATTATCTCCATACTCATTTCTATCTAAATCGTTTCAGCGGTTAAAAATTCTCCATACAAACTTTCAACCCCATTTTCACCCCAACCAGGGTTGATTTTCGGGATTAAAACTATATATTATCCTTTCCCGGGACTCAAACTATCTCTATACAAAATTTTATCGAAATCCGTTCAGCCGTTTTCACGTGATGCGCGGTCAAATAAACAGACAAACAGATAAACAGATAAACAGATAAACAGACAAACAGATAAACAGATAAACAGACAAACAGATAAACAGACAAAAAATCTAAAAATTGTTGGAACGTGTTCTGTTATCGATTCTAAGTATCCCCAGCCAACTTTTTTTCGATTAAGTTCCATGTACAGACTTTCGAACCTCTTCAGCTTTATTATATGTATAGATTTATTTATTATAATTATGATCTCTGATATTTATCGCGATAATTATCGGATAATTATCCCCGGTATGGTTTTTTTTATTATAGCTCAACTACTAAATGTTTATTTTCAGGCGCGATATTTTTTTGTTTGCATTCCGCCTTAACAAATTTTGGGCTATTATCAAATTGATAATAGGCATGATAATTTTTTTTTCATGTATGGTATCAATCGATTTGTTTTGTTGTGAGGATCAAATGTCTATATGGGGTCAATTGCGTTAAAGCAACACAAAAGTTGGAAATGAGACTTAAAGTCTGAGATTTGCATTTGTTTCTCAAAACGCTCCTAACAAAATGATGTGTAAAAGTGGCGTCACGATTACATGGTCACCCTGTTTAATTAAAGTATGGAAAGGTTATGAAATTGCTATTTTTGCATTGAAATGTTTCGTTTATGTATATGGTTGCCATACAATTTATTTTAAAGTAAACTGTTAAAAATCTAATGGTATCATTGTTTTTTTAAATATCGTACTTAAAAAAAAATTTGAAATTTTGATGCCTTATATCTTTGAACCAATTCAATAGATTTTTTAATTTTCACTTTATTTTGATATATTGATCATTTTGCATCCTGTCAACTAAATTTCATTTCATAATTTAACATGTGTCATCAATCCCTAATATCAAACATAAACATCACGATAATTACCGCGATAACTATCATTGCTATGTGAGTCGCTTAACTTCAAACTCGGGTAAATCCATCTGTCAGATTATGCGATTTTGGTATTAACAAAAGGTAATAGGGTAGATATTTGCTGAGAGGGTCGAATGGATTTACCCGAGTTTGAAGTTAAGCGACACATTTATCCGTTTGAACGCCTGCCCTGTGAGTAGCTACCTGATGCCTGTATCTAGTAATCTAATAATGATACTATATAGTATACTAACTAGAGGGGATTCGGTTCTCTCAAAATTGTGTTATATTTTCAGGGCCCAACTTTTAACCCATACCATATTTTGACAGGCATTGCGACTGTCGATTTTCATCATAGAAAATTGCTTTTAATATCATATGATTTTTCCCATTTTTTTGGAAGTTGCAAGCAACTTGATTTTGTGATGCCTTTGGATCCATTATTGCGAGTTTATCTTCATTATGCGTTATTTTTCATTCCATTTGCTATACTGTCAATAATAATGTCAGTAATACTGATAGTGTCTGACCACATAACGTTAACTACAAAGTGCTAGACCGAAAATTATGTTTTGTGGTTTCTGCATAAACTCTGATGGGTGATAAATAAATATTATGTGGTGCAATCACCGGCAATAGTGTCTTCCTACACGAAGGCCGCAAAAATATGTGACACTCTTATTTGTAGGGCCATAAGAGCGTGTCACATATTTTTGCGGTCTTCGTGCGGTGACTACGAACTGAGAATTCGCGATTTACTTGCAAACGAGTTGACCAATATAAGAAGACCGTTATGAAGATGGCTTTTGTGCCTTCTAGGTCCATAACCTTGTGATCGATTCTGCTCATATAAGAACTCTTAAATTATATTTATCTTTGCTATGTACAACCACAACAAAAGGTTAGAAAAACGTTATTAAAGTTATCGCGGAACAACTATTCAAAAGCAAAACGCCATCAAAATCCACGGATGCGGACGTGCTGGTAGCCCTAAACTGCGTTCCAAGTTGTCTGGGGGGCAAACAAGCATACGGCCCATCTAACTACTACCGTAGCCTATGGACGCCTGCAACTCCAGGGATGTTACATGCATGTTGCTGACCCTAAATTATTAGTGACTTGATTAAATATTCTTATCAAGCTTATTTTGATTTTGTACAACTTGCTGTTGCTAGGTCGTTTCGTGTTTTATGGAAATCGAAATGTAATTGCTATTTCATCGAATCCATTAGATTTTTTATTGCCAGTACATAGGTATAAAATTGAAATTTGACCGGAGTAACCTACCTATGTTCTACCTTACTTGTTTACTGATATGAGGCATGCAATATTTTGTTATCCCGGGTCTGGTCTAGGTCATGGCCTGATCCACACACCGGGCCAATGTCGGGCTGTCGGCCGATCTATTTAAGGGCACTTCATGAGACAGATTTATATATTTAACCTTTGTTTTCTTTATTTTGACAAAAAAGGAGATACAATTCAATCAATCATTTAGCTATGTAGATACTTATGTGGCTTTGGGAGTGTCTTCGTACTCTTTGCAATAATCTAACCATCCATCAGTTCGATTCCCATCCAGGCGCGGATCCGTTTTTTAAATGCACTAAAATTTGGACGAAGGTATTTAACGCCTAGTTTGGGATCCACTATCAAATGTACTATCGGGTTCAGAATTGCATGGCCAATTTATGAATGAATTCATTGATAAATTGACCATGCAATTTTGAACCTGATGGTACCTCCATATTTAATTCTCAATGCGAAATCGCGAAAAGAGGCTAGCACTTAAATAATCTACACTCCAAGCAATACTATGGGTACTGCGAATGTCATCTCGCTTTCTGGAGCAGAACCCAACCGGAGAAGTACCTACCCCTTACAGAAAACCACAGCCAAATAGCACTAGACCCTACTCATAGTGTTGTGTTCCTGCTGGTTAGTAAGGTTGTCAAAGAGCTCAATGAGGACCCAGTGTGTTGACGATGAGGGACCCTCTTGTTCCTTTAGCCGTCAACACAGTGAATCCTCCCTGTAAAGGGTCGGCAACGCGCATGTGACACCTATGGAGTTGCAGACGTCCATAGGCTACAGTAGCTGCATACCGTCAGGCTTGTTTGCCACCGTCGTGGTATAAAAAAAAATCAGGTCACTTTATTATTCTGCGTAATTCATTAAAACGTGATTTTGTGACGCCCACGCCCCCAGTTCCACACACAGAGTGGTTCTTTAAAATGGAGTTTATTTTTAGTTATCGCGTAATGTTATTGTAAGCGAATGTAGCAATGTATAAAAAATAAAAATACAGGCGGCTTTCACACTGCTGTGGTTTCCGCATGCTACGCCGGTGCGCAAGCGAGATAGCGCTCTGCATGTGTATAGCACTATCACGCTTGCACACCGTCGGGTCATAATCGCCATATATTAAAACTAGTAGTCCGCCTTGAGCTAAGAACTCGCTCTTGCAATTGCAAACGAGTTGACCAGTATAATGAGATCTTTATGATAATAGCTTTTCCACCTTCTAGCTCCACAGCACCTTTACCGATCTTGTACATTTTTTAATCAATAAATTATATAGATCTCAAATACACTTTAGCCAAATTTCATTTGAATTTGTACAACGGAACAAACTATCCAAAATTAAAAACTCCGAAATGGAGGGACATGCCGGTAGCTAGGTAGATGACAGAAGTTAAATGTTAGAACTTCTCTTCGCTACGCTTCGCTCGTTTACGGTAGCTAGGGAGGTGACAGATGTTTAATGTAAGAACTTCACTTAGCTACGCTTCGCTCGTTCAGATAGGGCTTGATAGAGAAGTGAAATTAGTAGACGCACCGGAAATGCTGATTATAAGTATTAAGTACCTACGTTGAAAAAAAGTCCCGATATATTATCGCTCTTTTGGGGACCTACGAGTATACACGGTGAATCTGAGTAACCCGATAGATTTTAACCATACATTCCTGAGGTCATAAGGAGTTAGGTCAGTTTAGCAAAAAAAAATATATCTTTTTTTTTGTTTTTTTAAATGCTTTTGAACATAAAAACATAAATGTTATTGTTAAAACTGTCGATTAAAATATTATAGATATTATTCGAAACGGGATATTTACCATGTATATTTGAGTTTATGAGCACCCGATATTTCGGCGCAGTTGCATGTCATCACGGAGTAACGGAGAAATATCGGGTGCTCATAAACTCAAATATACATGGTAAATATCCCGTTTCGAATAATATTTATAATGTGAATGACCATGTGAGCTTGAAATCATATGTCGATTAAAATAAATTAGTACTGACATTTTTTTTCGTAAAAAATAGTTTACGTAAAGTAATCCTTGGCACTTTGATATCTGTCAATAAGAATGTCTAGACTAGACCCCATATAGGGTGAAATCGCCATCAAAAAAGCGTTTTGCACTGAGCCACAATAAAAAAAGATTTTTTATTTAGTTGGTAGTAACTCTGAAACTAGGCCAATTCCAGAAAAGTTTATACTTACGACATTTTAGTCTCCAATTATGATCAGGAATTTATGGTTAAAATCTGTTGGGTTACTCAGATTTGTATATTAGGTACCACGGACTAGATAAATACTTATGGACGCGGTACTGGGCCGGTCGCGCGTTACATGGTTTATGATGAGATGCGCATAAACTTGTCGAAACCTCATGCCGCGCGGTTCAGTCGTCGTTCGACCACGTGTGACGAATTTAGTGCCAAAAAACATGTAAAAATGCCGTGTTGTACAATTTTGTCGTGTCGTATACGAAGCAACGAATTAAAAGAGGCCCCTGGAGTAGTTGCTTTCCACCGGTAAGTATAAAAACCGAGTATTTCACATTTTTTCCAAAAATTGTAGGCTTTTATTACGACATTCACCCATTATCTGATGGTACAACAGTATTCACATCAATTGCTCGCTGGCTATTGCTGGCGGTCGCAGGATTACGCGAGTGACGCGCAATGTATTTGGAAATACGAACGTCGCTCGTCAGTCTCGTCACACGATCGGCAGCCACGTCGCTGGGCAACATGGCTGACACGAGGCAATGGTAGTGGTTACGTATTTTCGAGTGTACGCACACATCAACACAGCGAGTGAGAGACTGACATTTCTTTGTGTGTATCACCTCGTGCGTACTTTAATGAGAATGTGTGCGTGTAAATGCCGGCTACGCTGGTTTTGGAACAAACTACGGCTAATACACTCCGTGTTAGGTACATATGCTAAAAGACGCTAATTTTCAATAACTAGGAACGTGATGTAACAAGGTTATTTATAGCGGGATTTTGCATTTCACTTTCACCTAAAAATGCTTTGCAAAAAAGTGTGCTTTTCATTAATGTCTTGAAATTTTTAAGCCTGAAATACGCGTTATGAATGGGGTTTTTAAATACATTTTTTATTTCAAAACATGGGTACCGTAATACCACCCAATTACAGCCCAAAAACTCCCAACAAATGCTCCAAAGATAATTCAAATATCTTGGTTTGGATTGGATGTGACTTTTAATCAAGAAAAATTCTGGTCTGTGAAAAAAAAAATTCAAAACCATGCTTTGAAATAAATAGATCTAGGTAGTTGTTTTGTGGTTTTAAATTAACGCTGCCTGGCTATATTTGTTGTAGATTGTATTAACGATATATTTGTTATCCATACTAATATTATAAATGGGAAAGTGTATGTGTTTGTTTGTTTGTTTGTTTGTCCGTCTTTCACGGCAAAACGGGGCGACGAATTGACGTGATTTTTTTAAGTGGAGATAGTTGAAGGGATGGAGAGTGACATAGGCTACTTTTTGTCTCTTTCTAACGGGGGTGGGGAAGTGGGGGCACTTCCCTAGAATGGGGGGTGGAAGTTTGTATGGAGCATTCCGGAGGGCAAAGGGGAACCGTGTTACCCCGAATTTAACGCGTGCGAAGCCGCGGGCAAAAGCTAGTAAATTATAAAGCAAATACATTGAGGTTTTTTGGAATATTTTTTGATTAAATGTATATTTTTTAGAAATAATCGCTTAGAAAATCTAAAAAAATGTGTCTCCCCCGATGTAACTTTTGAACCATAAGTAAAAAAAAATACGATTTCTTTTCCATAGTCGAAGACTTCTGCCATAGGCATCAGATAGGACCTTTTGGTATTAGTTTGGTTCCTATTCCATTGAAAATAAGGAATCCTCCATTATGCGTGGTCCGATACGCACTTGGCCGGTTTTTTAATACAATAGTACCACGTTTGAATTACAAAAAAATCTGCACGGGCGATTTCAAGGGCGATGACCAATTAAGATCCATAGAGTTAGTGTTATAAAGTCTAATTAATCATTTTAATTTAAATTGGCTTACACTTGGAGATTACCAATGTGTACCATACTGTAGACTGAGTCTTATCACAAAGACAATAAGGTCGATATTCAGTTAAGTATTAGTACCTAATTGGGCATTTATCAAATTTTTGTAAGTGTTCTAATATTTTTAGGCATAGACTAATTAACCCAAAGACCCCGCATAGCCGGGCGACCCCCGCTGCCACACTAGAAGTAATTTCACTCCATAGTGAGACACTAATTATTGGAAGTGACAGTAAAATTAGTACGTCTCCGTGACAACCATTAATGTCTGACTCTCTCTTACGCCCCACGGAACAATCGCGCGTTCCCTGTCTAACATTGCGTGTTCTCCTCCCGCACCCCGTCTTTTTGGCAGCATAGGTTTCAAAGAAATAAACGCGCTAAGCGGAATATGGAGATACATTGTATATGTTTTTAGGTTATTTCTACGTATGTAGTATCGTGACTTCGTGAGCAGAAAAGATTCTACTAGGACCTTGAACACAAAATGTCAAAATTTAGCCCTAGTATTTTCGACTTTCCATTTCCCATTTCACTACTTTTATATATTTAAATGCCCACGGAAAGTAGCGTTAGTTTAGTAGATACTCTGTTCAAATTATATTGTGTAATTTGAAAAGTGCCCTGTGTCTGCATTGTTGTCGTACACACCTAATCAGTCCCGAATTTATCTGAATTCTGAACCGATCCAATGTTAAATCTCTCTTAATTTTATATATTTTTTTCTCGTGTTATAATTTTAATGAAATTGGCACCTACTCAGTTCAACTATGCATGATTTAGGTATTTATAAACGTAACATGTTTTAAGTCTGACATAACCTACAATTTTACAAGGACAAACAGGTCGGGATAAAAACGGAGACGCGATACAGCTTGGACGTGTTTTGTTTTAGTTGAGTCCGAAGTCCGAACAGGTTTTAAAAGCACGGAGCTTAGATATTAAGGAAACAAGAAATGTTGAGTGACCTTGACTGTTATTTGTATTCTGATCCGGTGATTGTCCGATGTCTAGACTAGGTGCCGTATTCTGATTTTAAAATACACTAGTAGTCCGCATCGAACTCAGAACTCGCGATTTCCTTGCAAACGAGATGATCAATATAACAAGACTCTTATGGTGTTTTTTTCGCGTCTTCTAGCTCTATGACCCCTTGGTCGATCCTGCTCATATATGAACCCTCAAATTATATGTATCTCTGCTATAACCTCAACAAATTTCATGAAGATCAGAAAAGCGTTACTAAAGTTATCTCAAAATCAAAAAGCCATCGAAATGCCGAGACGTTCCAGCAGCCAGAAGTTGTTTGTAAGAACTTGCTTCGCTTATGCTCCGCTCGTTCGATAAACAATACAATAAAAACATAATCTATCTCAAACATTACTCCAACACACAACAAACATTAATCCAATATGGAAGTTGTATTGGAGTTCCATCGGAATATTTATTAAGCAAATTCTGATATTTCTGACTTTTAATCGTTAGCTGTATTGCTTTGCTTAATTAATGCATTGGAGTGGTATTGAAGTTGGATCGTTCCTAAACCTGTTTTAAAGTTAGAATACGGTCCTAGTTGTTCTGTGAGCTGTAGACTTCGTGAGCATGGCTAAAAGTCAATACATGTATGGCTCCATCATTTTGATAAATACACAACGTCTTAGCGAAGTCACAATGGCCTTAAGGGTCATAGAACATTATGGCTTATACCCATTTTCTTTTGTTTTAATGGTCTACTTCACTGTTACTCCGGTCTTTCAAAATCTTGCTGACTCCAAATCAAATCCATCCTTGGATCCTAAGGAATAATCATGCCATAGGAAAGCTTCGGTTCACGAAAAGCAATTATTGAACTTTTTATGTCGTGTGCAAACGAAACTACGGAAATAAGTCTTTATAATTACTCCCCTTTAATGACAAAAATAGGTGTTGATTTGAAGGGCTTGAAATACGAATGAGTCCCTCGTCTCGGGGTATGCCCCTTGTAGAGGAAACAAGTCCTGACTTTACCTTTAATGAGGCGAGGGGAAGTCCCTTAATATTCCAATACGTATTGAAAACCGTTCATTCAAATGTGACTAAGGCATTGACGATTAGGTTTCGTAAATTCATAGTATTTGCTCTGTGGGCGTGTGGTTGCAGGTTAGTCATTTTATAGTCAATAACCTGTCGTTCTCAACCATCAGAGTGTTTTATTGACTATTCAAGCCTTAATAAGATAACTATGGGAGTGGGACTAGGTCGATTTGTATAAGATTATCTTATTTTAGAGATGATTAATTCATGAGGTTTTTTAATCAAGTCACCGATTTCAATCATAAGTGCCGAACTCTGTCCCCAAGTATGTTTATTTTTGTCTTTAAAAAATCGGAAATACTTTTTACGTAAGTACCTATATTAATTTCTATACATTAGCCATACATGTACACTGACAATTCGCAAGCTTTGACACCTTACCCGCTATTAATATTAGTGTCAATTTAATAGAGTAAAAAAAATATAACTGCAATATATCGCTTCGTATATATTTAAATAAAACTACATATGCCAGATCAGTCAGAGTCTTTTAATTAACATTATGTTTGACTATTGAAACAAGGATCGTTATCTTAATTCGTAACCGAATTGATAAAAATGCCGTTATAAATACTTTTAGCTCAATGAATATGAGTCATGCAGTGCGTTATGAGAAATGTATGATAGAGTCAAGTTCTTAAACTATTGTGCACCTTATTTGCATGGCAATAAGTACCTATATGCATTATATAATTTAACATACACGTGTTTAAATCATGCCAAGCGATACCACGTCTTAGTCAGCTTCATCTGAATGTACGACGGAAATAACATTATTTGTCAAAAGTAAACAATATTTTTGAAATACCACGTCGGTGACAAACAAGCATACATCCTGCAGCCTAGTATAGTAACCGTAGCCTATGATGGAATACCAAAGGCGTTAAATTGGCGTCTCGATCTTATCCTTTTTGTTAGTTTTGCTATCATTAGGCCGACCATAAAAGTTATAGTAAATACTGCAACGCAATAAAAAGTTAAAAACCTTATAAACAAAAAATTGTTAAATTAAAATTTTACTTTAACAAGAGGCAAAAGTTTTGCTACTTCTTGCTACTACTTTTCACTTTTTTGCTTTTCCAAAATGTCCATGTAGGTACTTAAACTACTTAACAAAAATGTCCGAGTTTCAATTGTTTTCAGATGGAAAAGCTTTTTGAAAGTATTCATGGTTTTATTTAATAAAGATAAATATTATTTATATGCTTTTATATATAGGTATGTAGGTATTATAAAGATTTTGCTGCCAGTTGACTTTATAAAACTTAAGTTATGTAAATGGAATGAGATACTGTATTACTTTACAAACAATATTAGGTAAGATTAGAAAAATGTGATTGTTACACTTTTAAAATTAGTAATCAAATTCATTTACAAAATAAATATGATAGTAAAATATAATTTTAGGCAAACCTGTTACTTGTTCGTCTTAAGTGCCCGTCAGAATAATATGGGAAGGATGAGAAGTATTCTGAGGAAATATATTTGATACCATAAACTACATAAATAAAATTAGTTACTTTATTTTATTGTACATATATATTTTATGCGTTCGTTCTACATTCCTACAAGAGCAGTTATAATATTCTTATTTGTTTATCTATTAAATATATTGTCGTCTAGTACCCACAATACAAGCCTTACTGAGCTTACTGTGGGACTAGGTCGGTGTACAATTCTCCCGGTTTGTGTAATATAAAAAATATGTACAAAAAAGTTGTGTAAGGTAGGTTTTTCTTTTGTTCAGACTGTTCTTGTAGGATTGTGGGAACAGTTTATTGTGATACACGGAGTGATGTGCCAATGTTAGGCCTTACGCTAGATGCTTTTGATACGACACGACTGGTCTCAACACGATACGACTTAGACCCTTTATAGAAGCGCTGATAATACGTTGAGATGCCGTAATAGTACATTTCCACGCGTGCAGCAAAACTGTTTTATGCAGTTGTCAAAAAAAATAAAACTAGTGTAACAATTATGAAGACCTAGAATTAATTATATAGACCAAATTAAAAATAATGTTAAGGTCAGGTCGTACCAAGAGATCAAAGAGGAGGCCTGGGACCGAAGCAAATGGAGAGCCCACTTTGAGTTGCACCGACAAGAGCATGGCTCTTAAGTGTTTGATGATGAACAAATTTGACTACATTAGTACTATATCTACGGTTACGGATTTCCCATGAACTTAAACAGAAATTATGAATTTTGCAGAATAATCTATAATACATTAAACGACAAAGTTGATGTCAAACACCTTTGTAGTTAATTATATGTCTGTTATGCACTAAATAATATGCACACAGTGTCTGGTCCGGTGGAAGTAAAAAAAAAAATTGAGTGAAATTTGGATAATCTGACACTATATGTCTGTGTTGATCTTTCCTCGGGATCACGACGAAGACATTTCCTTGTTTTAATTGTTGTTGTTTTAATTTCATTGTTTTAATATAACTTATTTTTTTAGACGTAGTTAAAAAGATAAAACTTAGGTATAAAATAGCTCCTGCGTCCTGTAACTCGAATTTCCCAATGACCCGACAACAGTCTTGTGTCAGTTATGTCAGCATTGATATTGGATTAGCTAGGCTGTATATCATCATTTCTAAATTTAAAATTATGCACACAGCGCACTTTGGGTAGATCGTAGTAAAAGCGGACATACGTACTATTTTGCGAATAATAATAAAAAAAACTGTTAGATAGGAAATTATACGGAAAACAATAAATATGATATACAATTTCCCATAATAAGGCATTAAAGGAGCTTTTTTTTTGTATCGGACTAAAAATTAGGTAGGTACCATATTTCAAGAGAGTATAAGAGAACTCGTCTCAGGATATTATTTTATTACTTTTATAGAGTACAAAATGGCAAATAGTCCTGTGGGCGCTTTTCTTGCTTAGTCCAGAAACAAAAAGTCATCAAATATCGATATTTTCCTTAATGCCTTTTTTGTAAAGTTAATTTGTTTTCGATAATTTTATGCTATAGTAATGTCACAAATTACGAATTCGACGTTTTATAATAATAATAAATAATTGTTTGTCATTTTTGTACAAACAATATGCCCACTATAAAAAAAATAATTGTATTAACATAAGAAATGTAACTAATAATATTCTATGATCATAATTGTTGTACTTTAAGTATATGTATTTACAAGAATAGTGACACATTTGGCTTAAATCATTTATAGTATATCTTAGCTATTTAACATTTCACACTCTATAAAAGTAGGAAAATAACATCCTGAAGGTAACCAGTCGAGTTCTCTAACAGTTTCCTGGATTCAGGGAACCTAATTTTTTCCTGCTTTAAATGTGCCTTATTTTGAAAAATTGTATACTACATTTATGTTCCCCATATAATTTCCTATCGAACGGTATTTTATTTAAAATATTTTTCGCAAAAAAATACGAATGTCCGCTTTTTCGGCGATCTACCCCAAAGTGCAGCGTCCAAAAACGGACTTTGGGTGTTTGACACGGAACACATTGAATTAATTCAATGTTTTTCGTCCCAAATATCCAATGTCCGTCTATGGGTCGCTTTTGCAAAATTCTAAAAATCTTAAAATCTTATTCTATTCGTTTTGGCCCTTTATGGACGAGTTTTGTTGTTGAAAAAGCCCACTGTCGATTTACAAGGACACTGCATTCTTTCACTACTAGCACAGGCTATATGCACCGTGGGCCTATATAACTAGACAGATTTTAACAGTGTATTCCTGATCATATTTAGATACTAAAATGTCCTAAACTTTTCTGGAACACGCCTAGTTTCAGAGTTAATACCAATAAAAAAAATACTTTTAATTATAAATAACTCATCACAAAACGCCTTTCTAATGGGGCTGTTGCCACTGTTGGACATAGTTTACACGTCCTTATTGCAGCAACTAAATTTTTCCAAAAAAATGTACCAATTTCTTTTAGACGATAATTTTATTAATAATATTTACTTTTCATGTGCAAGAAACATTAAAAAAATAGAATTTATTTTTTTATTTTTTTGCGAAATTGACCTAAAGTCACATAATATTTTTTCCTTCTTTTGGTCTCAGGAATGCGTGGTTAATTTTTTTCCCTTTCCTCGCGGGCACCTTGTATGTAGACAGCCACATTCTAAGAACTGTTTGAGGCTCCAAGTCTGAAGCGCCATCTGAACGAAACCTCTCATAACAAAAGTTTTTATATAGCGGAGAAGACCGCAGCCCTAATAAAATAACTGTTTTACAACAACAAATGTTTTAACATCTCAATTATCTATCTTTCATTTTTTTTAATTGATTCACACAGTTTGAATACGGAATAAAACGTGCATAATTCTGAGTGTTTTATAAATACCATGGCATCCTTTTATTGGGATGTTTTAATAATATCTTTCATATATTCATTTCTCATCTGTAAGTACATTGTACAGACTCATTGTTCTAAAGTCGGCATTAATATTTTGTAAAACGAAGCGAACAAAAATGTATAATACCCAGCGTCTTTTTCATGCGCTTGGCCTTAAATAAGAATGTTTTGGAGGGTAATGATTAAAAAGCTTCTAAGTCGTATCGTACTGCAAAGTCAGCAAAGATGGTAAGGATGAGGTGTTCAAAATAAACTTTGTTTTTGAGAGAATGTGTGTAGATCATTTTGAACACCTCACCCGCTTAGCTACTTCCAAAGAGAATTAAGTAAGCACTTACTTATTTGTCTATGGTACTTCTGATGATGAGAGTAACTCGTGAATGCTAGATATTTGACTGATTTTGGCGTAGGAAATTATACGTGAAAGATAGGTAAAAAGCAAGGGTGATATAGACATGGATTGACAAGATCCATACAAAATCGTGTTCCTTTATTTCAGGTTAAAGCAATACCGTCATCTATCGGTCGCCACAAACACTAAATCCTAGTTTCTAATATGTTGTTGGACGATTAACACTGACAAAATAACTCGACTCCAGATTCGACAGATGGCGCTGTGGCACTTAGTACCGAAAACGAAGATTTTGTATAGGCATTGTCAATCCATCTTTTAATCATCCTTGGTAGAAAGAAAGTAAACACTTGCTAAGAATTTTTGTGAAAACAGTGTTCATTGATTCGCATGTCAGTGACAAACTTTTTGTTGAGCATTTTTTCATAAATATATTTAATTATTTAACTCAGTGTTTTAACTTCATTAAATTATATTGGAACTAAGGAACTAATATTAAGTAATTTGTCTTTTGTTTAGTTATGTAATTTATTTTTTCTCCATGCTAAAATACTGACAATATATTGTAACCGTAATTTTATTGTTAATACCTGAACAAATTAAATAATGTCCAGAAATTATACTATAAGATATTTTAGACTATAAACTAAATTTTTTAAGAATTAGCTAGCTAGACTATCATAGTATGGTTGTGTTTGTTGGATTGAAATAAAAAAAGAACTTGTTTTGTAATATTTTTTCAGATTTATTGAACAGTAAAATTATTCCCACATTGGTGATATTTTGTGACAATTTTAGATATCTCTTTTTTTTTCATTGTTATATATAATATCGACTGTACTTTTGATTGTACTACAATAGTTTTCAATTAATTGCACACTTATGAATGTTGTCCAATAAAAATGTTTGTAAATATAAATGTTTATTAATTGTTAGCATTTTTAAATAAATCGCGAAATTATTTCAAAACATTTGTCAATTTATGAATGTATCAAATTTTATCTTAATGTCGTTATGAATTGTATTGAGACTTATTCTTTATAATTAGTTAATTAAATCATAGTGAATATTGTTTGTATGTCTGCTCTGTGATTGAACTGTATGTCTTCAAGCGATTTTTATTTATAAATTAAATTGGTTTATAAAAGTAAAGTGTCCGATGCTTCGACCTTTTTGTTTTATTTCAAGTGTCTATTAATGTCGGCCTGTTTGAAAATTCAAGTGGTTCTCATACATAGAGATATTCTTGCGATAAAAGTAAAGTATCCTGGAAAATTGCATGTTTGAAATTTTATTGACTGCACTGCACCACATCCATCACACAAGTATGTATCAATTACGAACCTAACGACGCTATTAACCTTTTGAACGCCAAGAACCTCTAAAGGTGTCATGAGTTCTCGTGCCCACAGCGCCAAGAGCCACTATATGGGTTATGGCGTACGCTGTCAAAGTAACCTTCACTTTCAAGTAAGGTTTATATTGGCTCGCTTGCGCCAGTGATCTTGGCGTATGAGTGACGTTTTGTCTTTGACGTATGGTAGTAGGTATCTGAGTGCGAGTGTAAAAGCATAGTTATATTTTTCTAATAATTAATTATAAAACATTTCTGATTACAAACTTATTTAATAACTTGAGAAGGCTAACGGAATGTAATGTTTACCCCATTGCTTAACCTTTTGAACGCCACGCATCGGACAGAAAAATTGTGCCACCAGCGCCAGGGCGAAATTTGCACGAGCGCACTCAGATATCGTAGTGATTGGAAAACAACATATCGACGAAACATTTCTTTCCGCCTAATAGTGGATTTAGTTAGGCAAAATCACTTAAGATATTTAGAAATCATAATAGTAAAGAATATTCATTTCGTATTTTTCTTATACACCTAAAATCAACTACAAAAATATGAAAATTAATATACAATTTTATTTACAAGTGTTCCACACAACAACACATAACAGTAAACATATAATAAACACTAAACAACTTAAAACTAGAGATAAAAAATTTGGCCCAGATCGCTGTCAACGGGCAGGGTGCCCAGAAGGCTGGCCGTATTGCCACGTTGAATGGCGATAGCTATACGTTGTGCAAAATAGTAGCCAGCCCTCTGGTCACCAGAGGCTTCTATTAGGCGCGCCGATAGATCTTTGTATAGTCGGCGCGCGCTTGGCCCCCACGGCCCCAAAGTTTCAACCCCAAACGCCGCAAATATGTAGCTACTTCCTAGAGCAACATACTTGCGGCGCTTGAGGTCTTCGGCCGAGGATGCCGCGGCGCCAGCATTGATTTTGGTGCCTGAAATACGGGACGGTGCCAAGGTATCAACGCAGGTAGCGTCCCAAACTAGCGGCCGTCCCATACTCCAAGGCACCAGTGTCATGCTGTCGGGCCTCTTGCCGTCGTCCCTGGCCAAACCGCTAGGTTCCAGGACTGCCGGCAGTTTAGCGCTGACAAGGGCCCTTCGGATGACGTCGTTAATGCTGGCGTGGCGGGAGATCCTCCCAGCACTTCGGACGCAAGATAGACCGTGGTGGCCTAGACTGTCCACCATGACGCCGCATTGACAGCGATGAGGTTGGTTTGTTGGTGCCCCCAAACGCAAGCAGGTTGCGAGGCGAAAGGTGGTGTTATCTAACAGTGTTCCAATATTGGGAGACGGTAGAGCTGTTAACCAGAGGCCAGACTCCCACTCTGCAGTAGCGAGGAGACGAGCGCGGTCCGTCGGACTAGGTGACGTATCTAAGAGATTTTTCCGTACTAGTCGACAGAGCGGCTCGTCCCATTGCCTCTGCGAGCAGGGATGGTCAGGTAAATCGGTGTTCGGGCAGGTTATAGACCAAACGTTCTTGGCCTCGGAGCAGTGTGCAGCCTCCAGGGACCCAATGGAAGGGGCCAGTATTTTTCCTATAAGGCTTTGAGCACCATGCACCGAGGACAAGAACGCAGGTAACGCCACGCAGGAGATTTTGCGGATACCCAGGCCACCGAACCTAATAGGTAAGCTAGCCTGGGTCCAAGTTCTGTCGTCAAAAGATATGTTGAAAATGGATGTCAGTGTTTCTACGACTAATGTATCTAATTTTGAAACCAAATCAGGGTATTTCCAAAGATGGGATTGGCACAAATAGGCAATGTTTTATGATTGAATAAGCGGAGTGAATGAATGAATTTTATTTTATTTTGTCAATATAGCCACAGCACTACTTAAGTGATTACGTCACGCGTTGACGTGTTATGACGGCTTTGGCGCTGGTGGCACCGTAACTTATTATGAATGTTAGAGTTGGGGGTGAGAGATATTCATTCATTTCTGTATCGATATTTCCGTGGTGTATGTGGTATGAAGGAAAATACGTTAGGTTTTTAAGTGTTTAGTTGAGTAAAAAAATGTTTATCAATACCATCAAATTCATAAATTTTATGATAAAAACTAATAAACATCGGGCAGAACGGGTGTGTAGGTAAAAAAACACCTCGCGCACATTTCAGTCTTTTGTACCTAAAGAAACTTGGTATATCCCTAATAATGACATATTCTTTGTTCACTTAAACTCGGTCTCTCACCGATAACATTCATATTGGTTGACATTTTATCTAAAATACCATTTCATTATTTTTACTTATTTGGTATGAATGAAATGGATCGAAAGCCCATGTGTCGTGGTATTTATAATTGTTGAAGGATTAACAAGAATGCGGCGAAGCAATAAGATTAAAAGAAACAACACACATTGTTAGGTTTTAAATACGACCCTTATAACACGCATTGTTTATTCCATTGCGACTTAAATAAAACTCTTTCTTTTTTAATCCATACTAATATTATAAATGGGAAAGTGTATGTGTGTGTTTGTTTGTTTGTTTGTTTGTTTGTCCGTCTTTCACGGCAAAACGGGGCGACGAATTGACGTGATTTTTTAAGTGGAGATAGTTGAAGGGATGGAGATTGACATAGGCTACTTTTTGTCTCTTTCTAACCCCCCACTTCCCTAAAATGGGGGGTGGAAGTTTGTATGGTTTGTTACCCCGAATTTAACGCGAGCGAAGCCGCGGGCAAAAGCTAGTAATGCATATATTAAAGTAAAAATTAGGAACATGCATGATTTTTTTTGAAGACGTCATTCGATTCTGTTTCCCTGTAGATTCAAATGTCTCTTATAAACCTACTATCAATGATAGCCCTGAAACGTCAAAAATGTGAAAATACGTTAGGCGTCTGCACTGCGCGTCAAAACGCCCCATACAAAAAGTGTGAGGATTGTGACGTCACCGACCACAAAGTTGCAGAAAACTGTTTGGAAGGAACAAGTTTTTGGAAGATTTTTGTAATTTTAGGCACGAAAAAATGCGTTTAGCTATATAGTTGTCGTACATTTTTTTTCTTGTTAGAACATAAGTAATCGAACTGAAGTTTCGAAAATACATTTGAGGTATAAAAAAAAATGCCTAAAATTTTAAGTTTTTAAACCGCAATATCTTAAAAAAACTGTTAAAATGATTACGGATTTCCACTTATTTATATTAATTTGGGGTTGTTGAACGTGTTTATGGAACAAATTCAATTAAATATTTTTCATGCATGTTCTCTATTGTAAATAAATTGAATATATATCTTTTTTAGCATTACGATATGTAGTTCCTAAAACTAATCTACACGCTACAAAGCTTAAAATGCGAAAAACATTCATAATTACAGTGTTTGGTTAATGTTCATACAATAATCAACATCGACTACTATGCTTTCAAACGAACAACACTATTTCGAAGTGACGTCACGCCGCTTGACGTGATTACCCGTCAACGGCGAGGAGGGCAGTGCCTTTTTGCTCTTTTAAATAGCTTTGAGGTATTTTCTATTTTTTTCTTGAGTTACGGGTTATTTTGAATGAAATTGTAACTAAAAAGATAGGTGAATGGTAGAGCTATAATAAATATACAAAAATATTTCTATAAATGTTGTTTATTAAGGAGTATTTTGATCTCTCATTTTGGACGTTTTAACACGTCATGGCGCTGAGGGCACGACTTTTCGTTGACGTGTTTGAACGGCTTTGGCGGTCAAAGGGTTAATGACTATGTTCTAACACTCTGTAAATTTACTTTAAGCGTGGACTGGTGGTGAAGCAAGAAAAATCTTCAAATAAGTACTTAGTCGGTTCATAAGTTCTGTCACAAGAGTTTTAAGTGATAAAATATAATATAAAGTTTATATTCAAATAATGATTACAATATACTATGATTAACTTAAAATCAAGGTCGCGTATTTTATAGATCCTTGTAAACTTGAAGATTGTTGTCAGACCAAAACACGCTAAAGATTTATGAAAATTATACCTACTTCACAAAAGCTGGTGAAGATCATTGTTTTGGTTGTCCAGGAGTTACAAATTGTTATTTTTATGACAGATGGAGATTAAGATACATCAAGATAGTCTTCAAAAAATGTGTAATACCAGCCTTCTTGTCAGTCAGACCCATGTCAATTATGTATTAATATAAAGGTAAAAGATCAAGCTAATGCAGTATGCAATACTGAAACCAATTAAAATTGAATAAAAATAATTAAGGTCAAAATCAACTTTAACAGGGCGCGTGTTTTTGACGTGGTTTTTATTGCGCTTTTTCGAATATTACAAGGGATTGTCTTAAACTGCCACAACTATTTGCATTGAATAATATAGTAAATTGATCACTATTAAAGTCTTTTTAATTGGAATAGTAAACAATCTATAACAGTTATTATTTTTATTTTGCCAGTGAAAACACAAGTGACAGAACTTATGGACCGACTACCTAAGAATAAATTAATTTCGGTTTCTTTGTAATCATGCTTCAGTCTCTAAAGTAAATCGATATTTGATGAAAAAAGGTTTGCTGATTAAAAACTAAAAAATAATGGCTTTCCTACTTACTTTTTGTGAAGTCGGTAAATGTAATGTTGTATATGCAGAAAGAGATATTTTAAACAATTATTCTGTTGCGGCATTGTTGATATCAAATTCTTACATCAGATATCGAATCCAACCAACGGCATTGAAATAAATATTGAATTCTTAACGTATTTGGCTTCAAGCCAACTGTGCTTTCTCAAAGCTGCGCCTTATTCTAGAAAAGTGATACCAACACTAAAAGCAACTCTTATAGTGTCTTTATTTGTCGTCTTCCATATTTTTTCCATGCATTTTAAAAACTTATAGACATTCGTCTAGCAATTAAAAAAAATCCCTGTTCGCAAGTTTGCAAGATTTTATTATAAGTGGTTTTTATGTTTTACTTTTCTGAAGAAAATAAATAAATAAAAATTCTATCCAAATATAATCACTCTGTGCAATTCACCCACAAGAGGTTTAACACTTTCTGTCATGTGATATTTGTCATAAATTTCATAAAGTTTCTTCTTAGACTAGTCACGCCTTACGACGCCCTGTCAAATATGGTTGTCTTTATTTAACAAATGGCATTTATTACAAGAGCGAGGAGCAAGATGTGACAGTGCGTGACTTACGGCATCAAAGAAAATCAACACGTGGGGTCTATCGTATGTGTATCTAGTCTGAGACAACATCAAATCATGGATTTATAGGAAGTGGATCTAATTCTTACACTTTTTCCTAACCACAGTTGAACTATATTACCGAGTGAAACAGTCGGTCATAGGTGACTAGTAAATAGCAGTAAAAACGGTCCGATAGAGAGCATAATTTGCGGGGTGGTGTCACTCGAACTCGTTACAAAATGTCACATTTGACACATTGACATTTTGATTGTCTGATGACGTCATTACCTCCTTAGTCAAAACGAGACACAGTCCCATAGATAACCTTCTCTTTCGGCCTCACGTTGTGACCGAAGAATTAGAACCACTTCGTATAAATCCATGCATCAAATCAAATAGGATGATTAATGACATTTATTTAGGCAAGTCGCCAGTCAAGTGATAGGGTTAAGAGATAATCAAGGTCTTTTTGTTTATTTCATGAATAGGGTGTTTTTACGTAGCAAATTTGTTGTCAAATTTTCTCCAAAAATATAACATAAAACCTAAATGTTTCATATTTAAATATACTCCAGGAGCCGAGTACTATAAGCTGTAAAATATTTGTATTTAATTTGTTAGCACCATATATAGATCGTCCCATCAGCTGTAAAAATATTTGTAATTAATTTGTTACCACCATATATAGATCGTCCGATCAGCTGTAAAAATATTTGTATTTAATTTGTTAGCACCATATATAGATCGTCCCATTGCTTGGCACAGGCCACGCACGAGTTTTAAGTTGGGGGACTTTGTGTATGTATGCTAGATTCCTTACAATGTTTTCTTTTACCAAAAAGACAGCAGTATAGCCGGTAAATGTCAAATGTAATGTAATGTAAAAACTCTTTATTGCACAAAAACCAGTCAAAACAATACAATAATAGGAAAACGTAAGTACAAAGGCGAGCTTATCCCGTTAAGGGATCTCTTCCAGTTAACCTTTGAGTAGATGAGAGAACACACCAAATCAAATAACATGTCCAACAAAGCAGATTATTTACAAGTCAGGATTCGAACCCACGAACTCCGTAAAGCACGGCTATTCGACTGTCGCTATCACTATTGCGCAACAATAATCGCTATGGGAAATAAACACAATACAACACCACACTGTCAAAAGATAATAAATTATATTCAAACCCATTGTAGGTAAGATCTTTTTAGTTCATGAAAATCATGAATAAATAAAAGAGGAGTGGGTTCACAGTTGCATTGTATTTGAGTCGCTTCTTAGAAATAAATGTAGCGATATAAAGGTGTAAATCTCCTGGAGTTTTATTGTAGATACGCCATTACTATAACTAGTCATGGGTGAAATAAAACGTGCTTACTGAATTGTTGTGAGATGTATTGTTTATTTTACCTAATTATAGGTGTTTTTGTTTACATTTGATTACCATAGTAATATTAAGCTTGAGACCAAAAATATAAGGAAAGTATAAAATACAACTTCAGTATCTTACATTTTATAAAGATCAAATGAAAACTTTTTTTTACATTTGAATAACATTTTATTTCTATGTATTTACGTAGCTAGGATAGGAATTAGGAAGTGAACTTTCTTGTAGCGTCCACTAACTTTTCTGTAAGTAATGCTTTTCAAAAAAGTGTGCTTTTCAAAAATTTTCCTAACTTTTAATCATATTTTTTTATTCTAATTAATAAGAAAACAAATGATAGACTAGACAGTACTTTAATTCGGAAAAGTAAATTAAAAAAATAATTGAGATCTCTAAGCTAAACATAGTGAGAAGAAGACTCAACGTTCAAATGATATCATCTTTAAATTTGACCTATTTATTTTTAACTCTCAGCGGAGATGTCTTCTATTTGCCGTTTGCTGATCCTTTTTTGTGAACGAAAATTATCCGGCGGTTATGTTTTACATTTTTATTTTATTTCAAAGTTTAACATATAATATCAGTGGTGGTGCGGTAATAGTAGTTTATGTAACTGTTACGTTTTACATACACTTTATCTACCCACTTATTATAAATCCTAAATGACGTGTTCGGAAACCATTAGAATGCCCGCCATGGCCAATTGGATTGTGTGAACGGTCGGGGAGGATGGCTGGATTTTCATTACGTTCCCAAAATCGAAGTTCCAAATTTGAAACTCATAACTTAACAATATTAAAAATTACGTTACTGCCACAGATAGTAAAATCATAGTAAAATCGGTTGTTGTAATGCTGACCATTGCCTACCGTTTTGAACACATTTTAGAGGACTTTATAATGTGAGTGTAGATAAAAATATTTGTAGGGAATGTATTCTTTCCTGTTATTCAACGACCGTAGTAGAATTACTGAACTGGCTAAAATTTGGCAAGCTTATGGGAATCGAGTTTTATTGAAACTTCGCTACTGGTCTATTTTAACAGATTAACGCTGCTGTCATTACTAACACGTGTCAAGGACACGTTGATATTTTTGGACATTTTACGTGAATGCATTGCAGGAAATAAACACAATGTTTGGGACTGTAAAATGAGTCTTGTTTGTTTAGACTTAGGGTCGAATTTTGAAATAAGCTAGCCTAGAAGATAAAAAGTTAGTAAAATTTTATGTTCAAAACTCTATAAAACCTATTGTAGGTATATTCAGCGATAGAAGTAACTGCAGTTACTAAAGTGTTCGTAGACGCAACTAAATTGCTAAAAATAATAATAAAAAAAAATGTTCATTACCAATACCAAAACAAGAAATTTACAAATAGAATTTTACAATACTGAGAGGATTTGCTTTACATAAACTATCCTATACTAGGTCTAGGTACCAACGCCGGCGCATCCATAGTTCTCGTAGGCAAGCTAGAGTCCATTCGGGTTTTCTTTCAGTTTTTTGACCAATAGAATAAAAGAAAAGAAAAAGTATGTGTAAGACTTTATGGACGCCTCGCCATTGATAACCACAAAACTATGGCTAAATAATGGTAATTTAATGGTAAAAGGTACTAGTCTCAACGTATGCTAGGAATTATACCCAGCATTGATTTTCAGACTGGTCCTTGCGACAGGGTTTATCGTAACACTACGAAACTATCAGTTGTACAACAAAAAAATACAATAGAAAGGCGAATGAAATGAAGACACGTGTTTAGGTAAGTAGGTATATAGAAGCTGTGTGCTTGGAAATCAAATGGTGGTGCATATAGGCAAGTAGACATAATTATTTGAATGTAGGAATGTTTGTTTTAGAATGAAGAGTGAAAGATATGGGTGGGCAGGGTTAACAAAAAACCGGCCAAGTGCGTGTCGGACAACGCATAATGGACGGTTCCGTACCTTCAATGGAATAAGAACCAAACTAATACCAAAAGGTCGTATCTAATGCCTCTTGAAGAAGTTTTTTGGGGATAACTCAAAAATTACTGAACCGATAATGTTCACAATAATTTACGTAGAAAGTATGTGGTAAGGCACATCTTCTGCAATTTTTTTATATTTTTTGGACTTACGGTTCAAAAGTTACTGGGGGGGGGGGGACAATTTTTCTGACCTTCGAAGCGATTATTTCTGAAACTATTCACCTAATCACAAAATGTTGATAGAAAATTCGATGTTATTTTTAAAGACCTATCGATTGATGTGCAACATGTTGATTGTTGATATTTGGTGAAATATTTTTTTTTTAAATTTAGTTACATGTATGGAGCGCCCCCATAAAATTTTTTTTTTCGGCGATTACATATATAACTAAATAGCGGCATACAAAATACACCTTATGTTCAAATTTTATTAAGATACGTCTTATAGTTTCCGAGTAAAATGGCTGTGACATACGGACGGACGGACGGACAGACGGAATTGACGAAACTATAAGGGTTCAGTTTTTGCCATTTTGGCTACGGAACCCTAAATAATAAAAGCTGGTAAAGATAATCCCATCAAAAACATAAATGTGAAAGGCTGCCAAGTTCGATACTATGGGAATGCTTCGCCTATAAAAGAAGTGAGATCTGAATAAGTACCAAGTTCCATAAAAATACCTCAAATCATAAATAGTTATAGGAATGCACACTTGATTTCCAGCAGTTTTTAAGGTACATTTTGAATAAGTATCACGTTACATAGAAATACCTAAAATTATAATAGAGAAACGCACACCGGTTTTTTTAGCAGTTTCCTGATAACATTTATTATTTTCAGTACTTTTTAATGATGTTACTTGGCAAGTTTTCACACACTACACACCTTTTCAATGCAATGAATCGACACCTTATCGACACCTTTGGACTGCAATGTGTCAAGTATATAATTTTCTATTAAAACTTAGAGTATATATGATTTCCATGTTCTTGAATCTGCGATTTTATTAGTTGTAAAATTAGAAATTATTTAGACTATGCGAGAAAAAATAGTCTTTTCATTTTTGTTTGACTGATTTAGCGCACCTAGTGTACCTAGTGACCTGCTTTGCACTTCGTAAATCGTGGGTTCGGTTCCCGCAACAGACACACACAGAGTGGTGAACAATTGTATTGTTCTTGTCTTTAAGACAAACATGTATTGTCTTAAATTGGTATGTATCTAAATTTAAATAAGTCTTATCTCATTTCCACTCCATACCTACTTATAGTAGAACAAAATTACACATTCGTTGTTTTCGAAACTGACTCACACTTGGCCGTTTTCAGATTTTTACTTTATTTCGACCTAAAGACAAACCTTCGAGCCAAATTTCAGGTCGGTACGACCATTGGAAGATAGACCCATTTTTCATTATGACTTCATAGTAGAACAAAGTTACACCTTCGCTATTTTTAAAACTGACTCACACTTGGCCGTTTTCAGATTTTTCCGTTTACTTTGACCTTAAGACCTATCTCCATGCCAAATTTCCAGTCAGTACGACCATTGGAAGTGGTCTAGGTTTTTGATGAGTCAGTGAGTGAGTGTATAGTAAAAATAGCGATTTTCTGACGTCAACATCTCAAGAACTGCTATAGGTAGAATAATGAAATTTGTATTCTAGACAATTAAGGGGATGTCAACAGACACTCGAAATTTCATATGCGTAGATAAAATATGTTTTGAGTTATAGGGTGGTCGAAATTGGCCCGAAATGGTTTGTGTAATATAACCCACGGCCGGTGTGTCGCTTTTTTTTGCTCGAACTTGGCGGACACACTGCCGTGTGTCTAGATGTTAATAGCTTTAGCTAATTTTGCTGTAAAATCCTGGGGCTGCCAATGTTGTCAAAATACGTTAGCGTTCTCCTAGCAGGAGGTCCCGAGTTTGAATCCTGGTCAGGACATTTATTTGTGTGTTTACGAGTATCACGGATATTTGTTCCTGAGTTATGGATGTTGTCAATGTGTTTAAGTATTTATCTAGGCTATTATATATATCGTCGCCTAGTACCCACAGTACAAGCCTTATAGAGCTTACTGTGGGACTAGGTTGATTTGTGCCAGATTGTCCCATAATATGTATATGTATGGATGTATTACCGTTTATTGTGTTATTATTTATTTATTTATCGTATGGCTACATGTCACTGGATACAGATAGGCATTTCGTCCCTTGGGTAGTAGTAGTGGGAAAGCAGATGATAAATAACGTGAGCCCTGGGTGGTGCTAAAAGAGTAACAAACTTGGCTTCTGCACTGTCCCATCTGGACCTCGCAGCACTCACTGGATGATCTTTATTGTGTTATAAATGTTATAATTAGACGAAATATGCACTTTGTCGGATCTTTATTGTGTTATAAATGTTATAATTAGACGAAATATGCACTTTGTCGGATTATATGCGCATCAACGCATGCCGATAGAGAACTCCAAGAGCTACCGATTGTACCCCCACGTATGATCAGTGAATACTAATAGTATCAGAGAAACTTTTGATCTCGTGCTTTTTATAAGTAACTTCAGTTTTGTTCAGTGTAAATCACAATAAATATTTAATAGTACACGGAAGATTCTCCTTCCTCAATTTGACATTTAGCTACATAGATGAAAACGTTAGCTGTTATGCGCTCTTCACTATCATCACTTCACTTCACTTCACTACATAGTATAAAACAAAGTCGCTTTCCGCTGTCTGTCCCTATGTATGCTTAGATCTTTAAAACTACGCAACGTATTTTGATGCGTTTGTTTTAATCGATTTTTTAAATAGAGGAAGTATTTCATGCATAATATAGTAGAGAAACACTGATAATTTCAGAGGTTTCTAATGTGATGTCGTAAATAAACACATTTTTTTGCGCTTACATTGCAAACGCTGGCTGAACCCTACGAGATAGATCAAAATAATGTACTACAGTATTGTACACCTTAAAAAGGTCTACAAAAAAGTCTGGTCTGTTTAGGCTAACTGGGGCAACACATTTACGTAACTTTTTATTAATCATATTTAATTGGCTTTAAACACAACATTCGGTGATTGATTACCTATCCATATTTTTTTTATTATATAGAATATATAGATCAAGACACTTTGAGACCTTATACATCTCTAAGGATAATTTAGAAATAGTATGTTTATTGTATACTAGAATCACTTACTTTTTTTTTTTATTTCAAAATTTGTTTCTAACTGTTGATGATGGATTATTATAATTTGGAAATTTATGTAGAAGACACAGTTCAGGTAAGAAAGTATATCAAACTTTTATGTAATTCATTTTCAATAGTCAGATTTGGACTCATCTTTTTTCCTTGGTATTTTTCTTAAACTATAACCTATTGTTGGTTAATCTAACCTTGGTTTGATATGTTTTCTTATAGAACAACGCACTTATATGTATTGTATACTTATATGTAGTTTTGATGTACTGTTGTTTTGAAAAAATAAGTCCCGCCGAGTTTCTTGCCGGACATAATTCTTCTCGGGTCAGAAGTGTAGGGTTAGAACCGGTGTAGTTTGATTTTTTTCTCTCCCTCTTTTACTTTGACGTGTAAAAGTGCCCTTGTGGCCTACTTACTGAATAAATGTTTGAGTTTGAGTTTGAGATCTACAAAAAGGATAACTCACAATAACCATTTTTTTACCCGAGCAAAGCCGGGGCGAGTCGCTAGTAAAAGAATGAAATAGGTTTTTCAACGTGCTTCATATATCAGTGGAGGTTTGAGGCATGTCATAAACACTGACTGAAATGATAATATATGACGTTTTCAATCAAAGGTACTCTGCATCATTGTCGGTTGTCAATAAGACCTTAACTGCCATCCATACTAATATTATAAATGGGAAAGTGTATGTGTGTGTTTGTTTGTTTGTTTGTTTGTTCGTCTTTCACGGCTAAACGGGGCGACGAATTGACGTGATTTTTTAAGTGGAGATAGTTGAAGGGATGGAGAGTGACATAGGCTACTTTTTGTCTCTTTCTAACCCCCCACTTCCCTATAATGAGGGGTGGAAGTTTGTATGGTTTGTTACCCAGATTTTAACGCGAGCGAAGCCGTGGGCAAAAGCTAGTAATTAATAATTTTACTGATTTAAAAATGTCACATATTCTCGAACGCACCCATAAGGTGATAACCGATGATCCAACCCTTCCCTCATCAGCCCTCAGACGCGGTAAGTGCATCGGGAAAAACGGCTATAATGGAGAGCGACATAGTGAAACCGGTGGTTAAAGTTAACAATTAGGAATATTTATGCATGATTTTTTTGGAAGACGTAATTCGATTATATTTCCCTGTAGATTCAAATGTCTCTAATAGACCTATCTATGATAGCCCTGAAACGTCAAAAGTGTGAAAATACGTTAGGCGTCTGCGCCGCGCGTCAAAACGCCCCATACAAAAAGTGTGAGGTTTGTGACGTCACCGACCACAAAGTTGCAGAAAACTGTTTGGAAGGAACAAGTTTTTGGAAGATTTTTGTAATTTTAGGCACGAAAAAATGCGTTTAGCTATATAGTTGCTATACATTTTTTTTCTTGTTAGAACATAAGTACCTAATCGAACTGAAGTTTCGAATATACATTTGAGGTATAAAAAAAATGCCAAAAATTTTACGTTTTGAAACCGCAATATCTTTAAAAAACTGTTAAAAAATATTACGGATTTCCACTTATTTCTATTAATTTGGGGTTGTTGAACGTGTTTACGCAACAAATTCAATTAAATATTTTTCACGCATGTTCTCTATTAGCGACTATAGTTTGACCTACAAAGTCTCAATTGTATTCGATAAGTAGAAAAACACCTATGAAGCGGAATTAGTGGGTGGTAGTAGGTGTCAGTGGTATGTAGAGTTTGTCCGGAAAGAGAAGTCTCGTGATTTATAAGGGAACTCATACATTCTACGACACTTCTCTTTCCGGACAGACTCTACATGAGGTGTGGTAATAATTTAGCATGAGAAAGTTGACACGCGACTCCATTAAAGTTTTATAGGACATATTGACGGCCATGATGCTAGGTAATATCGAAATTATATGCTTGCAATGCATAATAAAGTAAAGTTACGATGATAAAATTATGTGTTTGAGGGATAAAGGGAAATTGTCTGTTTTATAGAATACCTAGTATTAACCGAAATTCATTAAATTGTCCTAGAAATAAGGTATTGTTTTAGCTTCTAGTTAAACATCTGTGTTCCTAGATAAATTTAATCTTAGTTTTAAGCAAACACTGAAATTATATACAACGTGTTACTTCCAAGACTGAAAACCTGAAAATTGTTGATTGAGAATGGAGAGTGGAATCGATTGCAGTATATCTTAACATGGCTATACTTTTTCGTTAATTTTCCAATTTTTAACGTGTCGAGTCTAAAAGTTTCTAATACTACAGTTTACCAATTTATTGAGAGGTTAGGAGATAGAGGTTGAATATTTAATAATGGCTGGCAGCTTTGACAAATTTGTTTTTCATTGTCAAAGTATGTCATGTTATACAAATTGACATAAAGGTTGATAGGTTGACATGACATGACACATGTAGAGATGTAACAACAACGCAACAAATGTAGAGTTAACAATTGAATAGAATTGTAAGGAAAAATAAACATACGAATATATTTCGAAATAATGAACCGATTGAAAAATAAATAGTCTAGATTAATTAGAAATAATAAAAATCATTTGGAGTGTCTGGGCTTTTTAGTGGCTCAAGTAACACGTTGTATAATGCTGTTAATCTGTAAGGAATAGCGGTGTCACTTGGCACAGGTATTCTCATACTTAAAAAGAGACAACAACCTGACTTTTGTTATACGATATTTGCTACCGAATAAATCATTTATATTATTATTATTTATTATTAGCTTAACATGGATTATACTGAAAGTTTTGAGAATGAGTTACCTACTTATTCGTAAAGTATCATTTAAGGCATGAGGTAATTTATGAGGAAATAAATAAATGGCTCTCGCAGGCATTTGTTACAAGGAAAAATATTATGGGTGCGTAGGTATAGTTGATAAAGAGGAAATACGTTGTAAATATAATTAATATTCTGAGTGATTTTCCTCTTCGCAGACATTTTTGTATTAAATTTTATATATTTAATATCAAAAATGATTTCTTTATGCCTCTTTTATATGAAAGTTACCACACAACCAAAGTGTATTATACATATTTAATCAGGCGCGGTCGCAGCCTAAATTTTTGGGGGGGCCACTAATGCAGAAATTATTTTTGAGAGGGTCAGTAATTAATTTTTCTATTGGACGTGTACGATTTGGGGGGGGGGGGGGGGTCATGTCCCCTGTGACCCCCACCCCCCTGGGACCGCGGCGCCTGTATTTAATAGGACTACAGACTATACAGACTACTCATCATTAAGCTTTTACAAGGAGCACGGGGTCACCACACATAAACTCAATTTTATTCGTAAATTTTTACGATTTGAACAGCACATCTTAATATTATTCTACACCATTTTGTAGTATAACAATTATTAATTAGACCGTTTTAAATTATAAGTTCAATTATCAATACCTATATTTTTATACACCAAAGCAAATAAATAAATAATATTATATACCAAAACATCCATTAAATAATAATAATTCCAATCTAGCCGTACATATGTCGGTTATACTATAAAAACATCCTTGCAACAAGGAATTCCGAAGACGTGACTTAAAGCCTTTTTTGATATTAACCAAAAATATTCTCCATATCCGCAGTACCTTCACGAGATCGGCCACAAAGTATGCGTGACGCAACCGCGCGTGGCTGCAGCCGCGTCGCTCGCCGCCCGCGTGTCCGAAGAGATCGGCGAGCCCCTCGGCGAGCATGTTGGGTACGCTGCTGGGATGACTAGCTTACGCTCGCCGGAATCCAGTATTACGGTCAGTATTCTCAATGCCTGTCACTAAACGTTAAGTGCGTCTATGGACTAAGAGCTGGCCATGTCAGATATGCCTCAATAATGAAAGCAACCAAACCTGTCTGGTTAGATTGCTACACTATTGCTAGATCCGGGCATTTGGCAGCTTTTAATGGGTGGAGGTCAGAGTGACAGACTAGCAAAATTTTGGAATTGGAAAATAGTAATACCAAAATAGTTAAAAATTGCCGAAGTTGTCTCAGTTATAAAGGATAAGGCCAATATTTTAACAATAGAACAAGAAACATTGCGTATTATCACGGAAACAAAAACAGTAGGCGACAAACTATGAATTACATTAGACGTCGTTTGGTACTACAGAAACTTTTGGCAATGATATAATCTAATTATTTATATCATTTCTCATAATATTGCATCAAACCCAGAACTCTAGGATTTGTTTTCTTGAAGTGGTTTGCCTTCTTGGACCGTGATGGTCTTACAGCTACCAGATGTCCGGATCTAGAAATAAGCATAGTATAGCAAACTGACTGGAGGGGTTTCGTTGCTCTCATTATTGTGTCACATCTGACGTGGCTAGCTCTCCGTCCACTAGTATTGTAGTAAGTATGCTCAATCTCTATCCACGTCATCCTGGAATGTGAACTAACTACACTAAAGGCTAAAATCCTCAACAAAACTAGTTCAGGAAACCCGCGGAGTCACCAGGGCCACGCTTCCGGACGGACGGAGTTAGGCTGGCTAGACTCTTCGCGGGCACTTATTTATTTATTTATTTAATCTTTATTGCACAATACAAGATGGTACAAATGGCGGACTTAATGCCATAAGGCATTCTCTACCAGTCAACCAATGGGCTAAACAGAAAGGTTTAGTAGGTGCAGGGTCCATTAAATAAATATAATAAATAATTAATAAATAAATATTATAGGACAATCGTACACAAATCGACCTAGGCCCACAGTAAGCTCAATAAGGCTTGTGTTATGGGTACTAGACGACGATATATATAATAGATAAATATGGATAAATACTTAAATACATAGAAAACATCCATAACTCAGGAACAAATATCTGTGATAAACACACAAACAAATGCCCTGACCAGGATTCGAACCCGGGACCTCCTGCTTCGTAGGCAGGGTCACTACCGACTGGGCTAGGAGGCCGTTAAAATATATTAAATATGACAGAATTAATAAGAGGAAAAAAACTAACAATAGATACATATTAAGCTATATTCATAAACTTATGTCATTAACTTATGTCACGTCCTATCGCCCACACAGTTAACTACCCATCGGTCGACCTTGTGCCTATTGTAATAAGGTCCACCGATGTACAGTTAAGAGTGTTGATGTTTGTACAGTCACCGGCAATAGTATCTTCCTACACGAAGGCCGCAGAAATATGTGACACGCTTTTATTTGTAGGACCATAAGAGCGTGTCACATATTTTTGCCGCCTTCACGTAGGAAGATACTATTGCCGGTGACTGTACAATGGCTCGATATGTGCGGGCTAAGTGCGGAAACCATAAGGACAATATAAATACCTATTATTACTATATCTGTGTCATATAGCAAGTGCGTGTGTAGTGTAGGTAAATTGAATATGTGTTTCCTGTAATATCCCAAATAAACACCAATTAATTAATGCAGAGTATTTAACGGCCTCCTAGCCCAGTCGGTAGTGACCCTGCCTACGAAGCGGGAGGTCCCGGCTTCGAATCCCGGTCAGGGCATTTATTTGTGTGTTTATCACAGATATTTGTTCCTGAGTTATGGATGTTTTCTATGTACTTAAGTATTTATCCATATTTATCTATTATATATATCGTCGTCTAATACCCATAACACAAGCCTTATTGAGCTTACCGTGGGCCTAGGTCGATTTGTGTAAGATTGTCCTATAATATTTATTCTCTTTATTTCATTAATTTCTTAGATTAGGTTTTTATAATATTTTTACAACAGTAAAATATAAAAATACATCTAAAACATACAAAAACAATAAAAACATTATAAAAAACCTAACCTAGGGTGCCGCCGGCAACGGAGTAAGGCCCAGGCTGTCGGTGGTCAGGGCCGCAGAGAGAGGAACCTTCGGACTATGCGCGCCGTGTCCAGGATAACCGCCTTCTGAATCTGACCCCTGATCCAACCACAACCCCGTAGCGAAAGTCTCTCTAGATGTTGGTCGAGACTCTTCGCTATGAGACCGTTCGCAGAAACAACTGATACAATGATCGCCGAATCAACTTCCCACATGGCGGTTACCTCGTGAGCCAAGTCTAGGTACTTGCTGGACTTGTCCTTCTCGGCCTTCACGAGGTTCTCGTCACATGGGACGGTGATGTCGACGAGCATGGCCCGGCATTGCGGTCGATCTATTACCACGATATCAGGCTTATTGGCTACAATAGTCCTGTCCGTGATAATAGATCGATCCCAATAGAGCGCGGCACAACCATTTTCGAGAACTGGTGCAGGTGTGTACTTGTAGTACGGCACTTCGTGGTCCACAAGACCGTATAGGAGAGCAAGCTGCTGGTGTATAATCCTGGCTACGAGGTTATGTCTGTGCAAGTACTCGCCGTTAGCAAGATGAGAACAACCGGAGATGATATGCCTGAGTGACTCTCCGGGACGGCGGCATGCCCGACAAATGTCGACCGTACCGTCCTTCAGGATATATTTCCGGTAGTTATTCGTCATGATAACTTCGTCCGCAATTGCACAGGCAAAACCTTCGGTTTCTCCGAAGAGGTCCCCGAATCGTAACCAGTTCACCGACGTGAGCAGGTCTACGTCGGGTCCCGTGAGAGCCCTGTAGAACCGCCCGTGTAGCTCCTTGCTCTTCCATACCGCCTTGCGATCCTCGGTGCTTAGCACCGCAGGTTTGCGCCAGTTCTCGTTTGCCAAGGAGAGCGGCGTGAGACCCTTATCTACTACCACCACATCACGATGCATCCCACACTCGTTGTTAAGGAAATAATTCCTGAGATTATTAATTATATTATAAACGCCAAAATTCTCACGGTTGTGGAGATTTTTGGCGTTTAAAAAGCCGCGACCTCCACACTTCCGTGGGATGTACAATCTCATAACAGACGAGCGTGGGTGAAGCATACGGTGTGTGGTGAGCAATAGACGGACTCTCCGATCCAGGGCATCCAGCTCGGTCTGTGTTCACCTTAGTATGCCAAAGGAGTATGTGAATAGGGGCATTACCCAGGCATTGAAGGCGCGCACCTTGTTGCCACCTGACAGAAGACTATTAAGTACTTTTGTCAGCCGACCGAAGAAGCGCTCTTTCAACGCCTGTTTAATACCCACATCCTCAATGCCCAAAGACTGTGACATACCAAGGTATTTGTAGGTTTCTGATTCAGAGATAGATCTGAACGTCATTGTCTCAGAAAGCTGTAGATTTGTTGAATTTACTACTTTCCCCCGCTGTACATGCATAACCGCACATTTATCAACACCAAACTCCATCTTGATGGAAACTACTGAACAATTTAGTGGTCTTCAGTAGTTCCAACAAGTCTCGATTATTTGGTGCTAATAACTTGAGATCGTCCATGTACAGAAGGTGAGATATGACTTCACGCTCTCTCCGAAGCCGGCAACCTAGCCCCGAATCCTTCAGCAGATTGCTGAGTGGATTTTGAGCTAGGCAGAACCACAGGGGACTCAGACTGTCGCCCTTAAATATTCCTCGCTCGATCCTTATAAAGTCCTGCGGGCCAGGGGGGTCATCCCCGCCTGGTTGACGAAGGACTGTGGTCCACTGCCTCATACACGCGCCACGGAAGGATCTTAAAGCTGCATCAATTTTATACAGCTCTAAGATCCTCTCCAGCCATGAATGAGGCACCGAATCATAGGCCTTCTTGTAGTCAATCCAAGCGGCCGAGAGGGCCCCCCTGTTCTGCCGGACTCGTTGGCAAATGGTCATGTCTATGAGGAGGAGCTCTTTAGTACCACGGGACCCAACCCTACATCCATTTTGAGCGGAGACCAAAATGTTGTTTGCGACCATGTGCGCGTTTATTTTTGCTCTCAAAATGGATATAAGAAGCTTGTAGAGCGTAGGCAAGCACGTGATGGGTCGGTAGTTCTTCGCTTCCGTGGTACTACCGGACTTATAGAGCAGGAAGGTTACACCAGTTGTTAAGGAAGGCGGGAGGGAGCCAAGTTCAAGGGCTTGTTGAAATTGCGTTGCCAGTCGCGAGTGCGAGCATCGAAACCATTTTAGCCAGAAGTTGTGCAACCCATCCGGGCCAGGACTTTTCCAGTTCTGGGCCGTACGGATTGCACAACTTACGTCGTCGGGGCTGATGGTGATAGCCCCCATTGGTTCGATGGACTCGAACTCACGTTGAACAACACTCATCCACTCGCCCTCCGTGTGTTCAACGGGCGCTGAATATAATATGTATTTATTATTAAAGAGTATTAATTATTTGGTGGGAAAATACATACATACATATTATGGGTCAATCTTACACAAATAAAATAATAACATAACACGAAAATAATAACTTGTGAAGTAATGGAAAACTTTTAATTTTGTATACCCTTCAAACTTCGTCCCCCTCTCTTTCTAAGGAATAGGTTGGTGAGAAAGAATGACAAAGAGCTTAATTGTTATTTCTTTAAAAAATACGATTATTTTTCAATTACTTTTACTTTTTTTTAATACCACGACGGTGGCAAACAAGCATACGGCCCGCCTGATAGTAAGCAGCTAACGTAGCCTATAAACGCCTGCAGCTCCAGAGGTATCACAATGCGCGTTGCCGACCCTTTAAAAAAGTAGGTTTCACTGTGTTGACGGCTAAAGGAAGCAGAGGGTCCCTCATCGTCAACACACTGGGTCCTCTTTGAGCTCTTTGGCAACCTTACTCACCAGCAGGAACACAACACTATGAGTAGGGTCTAGTGCTATTTGGCTGTGGTTTTCTGTTGAACGAAATGACATTCGCTGTGCTGTGCCCTACCACAGCGAGATGTCATTCGCAGTACCCATACCTCTCTTTTAGAGTTTAAAGTTGCGGCCAGACGGCATACAACAACAGCCCTCTGCCACGAGACCTTGGCAGAAAACAGAGATTTTAAACTGTGTGGTTGGTGCCCAATTCTACATGACCTTAAAACGCCCTTGGTGGCTAGGCGTGCTCTGCCAACCGTTGGCAGAAGCGGTTGGTTGGTTGTCAGCCATGTAGCCGCTCGCTTCAACCACTCGCTCCAATCAAGGTCACGTGGCAGAATCTGCGGCTATCTGCCGTCTAGCCACAACTTTAGGACTTGTCCGGACCCGGGTCCGGACGTACTCGACTTCACTTGTTTTATGAGTGTATAAAGTAATGTAATTAAACTTTACTTTTAAAAGTTATGAAATAAAACAATTAAAAACGGATTTTATCGCGTGCATTGAGCTTATTTAAAAGTTAGTTTGAATCAATCACTAACTGGATGCAGGTCATTAACGACAGTAATAACAGGTGACATTAGGAATGAAATGATTTATCAATGTCAATTCATTTGTCGAAATTAGCTTTATCTACACTCACATTGTAAGTCCTCTAAAACGTGTTCGAAAACGGTAGGCAATGGCTAGCATTACCACGACCGATTTTACTATGATAAGCTTTTTATCCGTGACAGTAACGTAATTTTAACTTTTCATGCTCAATTATTGATGTGCTATGAGTTTTGATAACATAATGTACACCTGCACCCTCCCGGGGATCCGCCGACAGCCCGACACGCGAGAGTTGGCCATGGTGGCGGTGCGATGGCGGCCATTCTATGGTTTCCAAATACGGCATTTTAGATAAATAATATGGGTGTAGATAAAGCAGTGTATGCAACTGTACGTAATTAGGCCTTAAAACACTCGTGTGATCTTATTATGAAACTCACCTGCGGCTCGTTTCATAAAACCACACTCATGTTTTAAGGGCCCTTATTACGTAACAGTTACATAAACTACTATTGTTTGTTTTCAGTTTATGACGGAGGGTGTTTTACTTCGAGAAATGTTCGCGTCTCCTCTCCTGATGCAATACTCGGTAGTTGTGTTGGATGAGGTATGTATCGTATGGCTACATGTCACTGGATATAGCTAGGCATTTCTTCCCTGGGGTCAAGGATGATATACATGGATGGACAATATCCATACAAAATCGCGTTCCTTTTATTTCAGGTTAAAGCACTAGCGTCATCTATCGGTTACACCAGACACTAAATCCTAGTTTCTAATACTATGTTCGTCGCTTAACGCTGACAGAATAACTCGACTCCGACTCGACAGATGGCGTTGTGGCACTTCGTACCGAAAACAGACGTATAGCCTGAAGGTTCGAGGAACGCGATTTTGTATAGGCATCAAGGGTGATTAAGACATGGATTGACAATGCCTATACAAAATCGCGTTCAGGCTATACGTCTGTTTTCGGTACACAGTGCCACAGCGCCATCTGTCGAGTCTGGAGTCGAGTTATTCTAGTCTGTCAGCGTTAAGCGACGAAGAAAGTATTAGAAACTAGGATTTAGTGTCTGGTGTGACCGATAGATGACGCTAGTGCTTTAACCTGAAAAGAGAACGCGATTTTGTATGGGTATTGTCCATCCATGTCTATATCATCCTTGCCTGGGGTAGTATTAGTGGGAAAGCAGATGATAATGAGTGCTGCGAGGTCCAGAGGGGACGGTGGAGCTGCCAAGTTTGTTACTCTTTTAGCACCACCCAGGGATCACGTGTAGGGTTGTCTAAGGTGTTTCCTGCGGACGCAGAGTAACATTGGATGAGGTAAATAAATGTGACACTTTTTCGGAAAAGGTACCGTTTTGCGGAAGCTACTTTCCGAGCCGTAGTTCGTTTCTAAAGGGGGTTGCAGTGACCTAACCACCTTTTTAGGGTTCCTTAGGGTTTCCGAACATCTATGTTATGTTCACGCAATAAGAGCTAACAAGGCACGGTTCGGCTCGGATCGGCTCGGCCGACGCCAGCCGACGCGTCGACGTCTTTTTCGCTCTTATTGCGTAGACAGAAAGCTTTTTACTATCTGCTATAGCCGATCTCGCGTCGTTAAGTGTGGGAAAACCCATAGTCAACTAGGAACCCTTATAGTTTCGCCTAGTCTGTCTGTCCGCGGTCTAGCTCAGTGACCGTTAGTACTAGAGAACTGAAATTGGGTATAAGTGTAATAATCGCGCTGACAAAGTGGTAAAATAAAAATTTTGTGAGTGAATATTCTTTTTTAGGGTGCCTCCCACTTTTTTCGCCCCAACCCTATTGTGTGGGGTGTCGTTGGATAGGCCTTTTGAAAAAAATAGGGGTGTATGAATAAGTTTGGAGTCTCTCCCCCCCTGTAACGTAACTTTTGAACCGTGGGTCCAAAAAAATTCAAACTTATGCTAATTGAAAACATGATGTTTTTGGTATAAAAATTTAAACTTATTTTTTTACTTTCCAGGTCCACGAAAGATCACAGATGACAGATGTGCTAATGGGTCTGCTCAAGAAAATAGCCAAAGTATGTCTATTATTCGTTATGATTTTTAGCAGGTTTATCATAGCGTGTGTTCCAGCGTTTTGCCACGGCTCTATCGAGCCTGGGGTCAGCTCGGTAACCTAATTCCAGAAATTAAGAAGGAAAACCTGTAAGCAAATATAAAACCGCATTTTAATCGGTTTAACCATTTTAGTACTACTGCCAGCCTACAAACTTATAGCACCCCTATTTTTGCGTCGGAAGTTATAATAGGGATGATGACACATGTTGAATTATGCAATAAAAATTTGCTGATAGGATACAAAATGATTAATATATCTAAATAAAGTGAACATTATAAAAATCTATTGAAATGGTTCAAAGAAAGGCTTCAAAATATATTTTTTTAAAGTACGAAAAGAAAACCAATGATACCATTCGATTTTTAACACTTTACTGTGAAATAAATAGTATGGCAACCATATAGTTATTTACAGTGAAATGTTGCGTTTATGTTTATACAAAAAAATTCACTGTAACAATAGCAATTTCATAATTTTTCCATACTTTAAACAGGGCGACTATATGACCGTGACGTCACTTTTGCACGTCATTTTGTTAGGAGCGTTTTGATAAACAAATGCAAATCTCATACTTTAAGTCTCATTTCTGACTTTTGTGTTGCTTTAACGCAATTGACCCCATATGGACATTTGATCCTCACAACAAAACAAATCGATTGATACCATAACTGAAAAAAAATCATCATGCCTATTAACTTTTAAAATATGCTTTTCAGAAGCGGAAAAACCTGAAGATAGTCGTCTCCTCGGCTACCATGGATGCTGAATTCCTGAAGGATTTCTTCAATCTGACAGACAAGAAAGAGAGGGAGAAGACTTCTAGCTCTGTCATCATGTCTATGCAGGGCCGGTCTCATCCTATTGACGTGTTTTATACTCAAGGTAATTAATAATATGTTGTGGTTGGAAAGTTGGCTATAGATAGACGAGCGAGTTTGAAAAAGGAGTATGAACTCTGTACGTAGCGCTTTCGGCTGAAACGTTACATATAGGCTTTGAGTAGGCGGTCGACAAACTTACAAGGAAGGGTACCCAACTGTCCGGCTCCGATTGGATTTATTTTTATATATGTTATAGAGTAGTCAAAAATAGCTGACACGTAATTTTTTTTAGCTGCCTAATTTCAACCTGTTGGGAGAAATGGTCCTCCAAAATACTGAAAAGTGACGAAACCCTCTAACTTCTGTAGAGAGTTTTGTTCAAGCAAACTGCGTTGTTATTACTAGTTTTGATATATGTTGGAGAACATGAAAAAATAATGGACACGTGTTTTGCTATTTCTGCTAAAAACTCATACTTAAAAAAAAACACACACACTTCAAAGTTCCATACTTTTCATCGTTTCACTCACTTTCCCTTTGGTTATTTGTTTAGCTTGAAAACTGTTTGGTCCATGATGTCTTGGTTCATGGTCCTGAAAAAAAAAACAAAAAGAAACATTTGGCGGTTTTATCTATTATAAAAAACACGTGTCCATTATTTTTTCATGTTTTCCAACATATATCAAAAACTAGTAAGAACAACGCAGTTTGCTTGAACAAAACTCTCTACAGAAGTTAGAGGGTTTCGCCACTTTTCAGTATTTTGGAGGACCATTTCTCCCAACTGGTTGAAATTGGGCAGCTAAAAAAAATTACGTGTCAGCTATTTTTGACTACTCTATAACATATATAAAAATAAATCCAATCGGAGCCGGACAGTTGGGTGCCCTTCCTTGTTAGTCGAGTAGTGTGATTCGGCCTGTCTAGGGATTGCAAGGTGATCATGCGCCATGTTGCGGAATTTCATTGAAACTAATTTCTTACACTGGCAATAATTTTAATGATAGGTCTTCACTATTGTCAGTGTCTTTATGGCGGTTTACTTGAATAATAGTAACGTGTACGTGTGTTGAATATTAAATGTATAATAAACTATTTCGCAGTGAAACATTTTCAAATTAACATCAGAGCTGACAGGTAAACAAATCAAAATGTAACCATATCATAGGGAATAAAATACTTTTTGACTATATTTAACTATAGCCATGTAAATGAGAATAATAGCGCCCTATTGACAATGATCATATATTTCTGGTCAGGCTTTAAAAAGTTACGTATTTGTAGCCTGAGCTAGACTTATAGCATTTTGTACAGTGAGCATAAACATGACCCTCTTTTTTGGAAAAATCTACCTCATCGAAGTGGTCATGTGGGACATTTCGGTATGACCACAGTATAAATAATTTTAAACAAAAAAGAACCGACTTCACTTAGCCTCCACCTTTCCAGAAGCAAATGCTCGAAAAAATACTCAAATAACTATAGGTGTGCCTATAACAGTTGAAGCGTTCCCTCAATTTATCCAGGATCTCATCATCAGATCCTGACCTGGTTACAATGGGACCAACTGTGAAGTATACTCTTTCAATCAAAAAAATAATTTTCCAAATCGGTTTAGCCGTCTTCGAATTATCGGTGAACATACATAAAAAAATAGCAAAGACAAAGATCCCGACAGATTGTTAACTTCCTCTTTCGAAATCTTGAAGTCGGTTGATAATGTTTCATACAGAACGGCCACGCTACGCCGCGCCCCGAATGGAATGACCTCACCCAGCGGCGGCCAATTGGTAGGAGATTAGTAAGTTATGAGAGTCAGGTTGGCAGCGCGTCGATAAAAAAATACAAAAGTCGGTTTATTGTTTAAAGTCATTTACGATAGCGGAAACATGAATAATCATTTCATGACAGAGCCCTAAAGCCTCACGCACACATTGAAGTGTGTACAGTCGTGCCGTGCACACATAGGCACTCAAACGAGGTTTATAGAATGATGTGTCCGCCCTGTGGTGTGATATGATATGACTGGTGACTTTGCTACAGAAACTTCTATATCTGCAACAATTATTAATGTTAAATAAACTATTGCAAACAGAAAATAGAGATTACTAGCTGTACCAGCGGCTTCGCCCGCGTGTGTGGGAGGTTTTGTCATTTTCATTTACTAAATATCCAGGCCATTAGTGTGGAATTTATGCGTTCTACATATGAATATATCTAAATATATTAGTTAATCCGTGATAAAGATAACTGACTAAAAGGCGTGCGTCGAGACCTGCGAATGCTAATAGCCGAGTTCCTGCAGGCGAATATGCTTCGAACAGAGGTTCAAACGCTGAAGGTACTGGCGCGAGGTAGCGTGTGAGCGCAACGTCCCAGCGAAAACTGCTTTTGCAGCAGCAGGCCAAAATCTAATAAGGCCGAAGGCAGCAGAAATTGTTTCAGCAGGAGCATGAAAGGGTCCCCACAAAACTCTATGGTCAAGTTTTTTGGTGAACCCGAACGCCGAAGCCGTGGCGGACCCGGGCCCGGAGGATCGCAGCGACAATTAGGAACATGCATGATTTTTTTGGAAGACGTCATTCGATTCTATTTCCCTGTAGATTCAAATGTCTCTAATAAACCTACTATCTATGATAGCCCTGAAACGTCAAAAATGTGAAAATACGTTAGGCGTCTGCGCCGCGCGTCAAAACGCCCCATACAAAAAGTGTGCGGATTGTGACGTCACCGTTCACAAAGTTGCAGAAAACTGTTTGAAGGAACAAGTTTTAGTAAGATTTTTGTAATTTTAGGTACGAAAAAATGCGTTTAGCTATATAGTTGTCCTACATTTTTTTTCTTGTCGGGACATATATAATCGAACTGAAGTTTTGAAAATACATTTGATGTATAAAAAAAAAATGCCTAAAATTTTACGTTTTCAAACCGCAATATCTTTAAAAAACTGTTAAAAATTATTACGGATTTCCACTTATTTATATTAGTTTGGGGTTGTTGAACGTGTTTATGCAACAGATTCAATTAAATATTTTTCATGCATGTTCTCTATTGCTAGAGCAGAAGCAGCATGTCAGGGACCGGACATACTTCAATGGCGAAGTGCCTTATTGAACTCGAGGGCTGCGGACACGAGGGTGAGCGGAAATGTATGTGAAAGTCAAAGGCTGAGTACCGCGTAAGGTTCAGGCTCGGAACATCGCAGCGAGAACTTCTTCAACATCATCATGACAGGGACCGAACATAATTTAAAGGCGAAGTGTCTAAGCGAACGCAAAGCAGATGTTATCGCCGAGAGGTGGCAGCACTGGGTGACGTCGGCTGACGTCACATCCGAGCAAGCGAAGTGGGGCCGACGGGGTTCTCACGCCACGCAGCAGAGCTGTGGTGGGAGGGAGAAGACCGGCGCGCCGCACTTTTATACTTGACTTCGAGCAAGAACGTTGTCCTTAGTAAACAATATAGTTTGTATCCAACTGTTAAAGTTATTAAATTGATATATCTGTGCTATCTTTGGTTTCAATTATATCAGAAGTGCTCGAACCGCGCTATGGCGCCAAAAAGAAAAAGTAAAGAAATAAGCCGTAAAAGTAGAAGTAAAAATAAACGTAAAACATCACATAAAAAGCGTAAAAATAAAGACAGTTCGTTCTCGGAGTCAGGCACGTCTCGAAGCAGTTCCTCATCAAGTAGCAGCTCTTATAGTAGCAGCAGCTCGGACTACAGCAGCAGACGTCGCCGGAAAAACAAACGAAGGCGTAAGCGCTCGGAAACCGTGAGTCAGAATGCATTATTATCTTCGGTCATTCCTGAGTTTGACCCATTGGTTGACGATATATCAATGTGGGTGAATGTTGTGGACGCTAACGCTCGGGCTTTCGGATGGTCAGATAAAGTAATTAAATATCAGGCGTTACAAAAGCTACGAAACACTGCAAAAACTTGGTATGATTCATTACAAAAAAATCGAACCTGCTGGACTTCTTGGGATTGGAAAGATTGGCGCAATGAAATGTTAGACACGTTTCAAATAAATCGTAATATGTATACGTTGCTATCAGAGTTAATGAGTGCTAAACCTACTGAAGGGCAATCGTTGTACGAATTCTACTTCCAACAAAAAAGTAAGATTGATCGGTTGCGGCTATCTTTTAAAGAGAAAGATGTGATTTCTGTGATAGTAGGGACTATTGGCGATAAAAATATTTGTACAGCGGCGGAAGCTGGTAATTTCCAATATTGTGACGAATTAGCATCATTTTTACATGGCAAAACACACTCGACGGTAGAAACAAAAATGATAAATAAAAATAATGTAAGCAATGGTTTACCTAAGCAGCAAACTTCTCGGTCTTACAATGGTGGGTCTGTTTTTAGAAAAACAGATCAGACAAATCATGAAAACGCGTTTAGTAACGATCACTCGCAATCGAAAATTACTTGTTTTTCTTGCGGGGTAGTCGGACACAAAAAAATTGATTGTAATCAAAAAGAGTCCTTAAAATGTAACTTTTGCCAGAAACTGGGACATTTAGAGGCAGCTTGTAGGTCTAAACCGAAAACTAAGACGGAGAAGTCGGCTGAAGTAAAGTTCATTAGTACATCAGATGATAAAGAAAAATTTTATAAAGAAGTATATTTAAATGATTGTAAACATCAAGCTTTTATTGATATGGGTGCAGCCTGCTCATTAATTATACCAAGCTTGGTTGCTAAGTTGAATTTAGCCCCACGGCAGTTAGAAACACCGGTTAGGCTCACCGGGTTTAAAAGTGGTAACTGCGGGGAGGCAACGGAAGTGGTGTCCTTGACGCTCAAATTGGATAAGGTAGAACTAGACGTGGATTTGTATGTTATGGAAGACTTATTAGGATCCGATATCCTAATAGGCAGAAACTTTACTGAAAATAAAAACATTATGTATACGCGAGTAGGTAATACATTGATGTTCCAGCCAATAACAGAAGAAGAAGTACTGTTGATTGAAACATCAATGTACAATACCAGTAGTACAGAGCACGTTAAAATTCTGAGTGATCTATTTACAAAATATCCGAAATGTGTAGCAAATGACTTATCCAATTTGGGGAAAACATCATGCGTTGAGCTTGACATTGAGGTTACCACTAATAAGCCCGTGTGTCAACGACCATACCGCATGTCAGAGTCTGAAAAGCAAGCTACGAGGGAAATAGTAGATGATCTGTTGAAAAACAATATCATACGTGAGAGTAACTCCCCATACGCGAGTCCAGTTTTATTAGTTGATAAACCTAATGGACAAAAACGATTGTGTGTCGACTATAGACAACTTAATAAGATAACTGTAAAGGAAAAATACCCAATGCCGATTGTAGAAGATTTGATAGATAGGTTGCGCGGTTGTAAATATTTCACGTCATTAGACTTAAAGAGTGGATACTATCAAATTAAAATTAAAGATGATTCTGTTCCTAAATTTGCATTTATTACAAGCGACGCGAAATATGAGTTTTTAAGAATGCCGTTCGGAGTCTGCAACGGTCCTGCCGTTTTTCAGAGATTAATGGATACGGTTTTGGGAAAACTTAGATTTGGACGAGTTATATGTTTCATGGATGATCTTTTAATAGCGACAGAGACGTTAGAGGAAAACATACAATGTCTTGAGTCAGTTTTAAGTCTTTTACAAGAAAATGGATTGACAATTAATTTAGAAAAATGCAATTTTTTTCAAAACAGAATTAGCTTTCTCGGGTATGACATTTCGGGCGAAGGTGTTAGACCAGGCACGAAAAAACTGTCAGCTATCAAAGATTATCCAATGCCAGAAAATGTGCATCAAGTTAGGCAGTTTCTTGGTTTAGTTAATTACTTTCGAAAATTTGTGAAAAACTGTGCAGTTTTATGTGGGCCTTTGACAAAACTATTAAAAAAGGATGTGTCATGGGAATGGGGTGAAGAACAAAATAAAGCTGTACACACGTTAAAAAACGAGTTAGTGACAAACGCACTGTTAACTATATTTGACCCCAAATTACCTATAACATTATATACAGATGCGTCACGCGATGGGATAGGGTGCATTGTTGTCCAGGTTACTAAGGACGGTGAAAAGCCTATTTATTTCTATAGTCGACAAACAACCGCCGAAGAAAAAAAATACCATTCATTTGAACTGGAGTTTTTAGCCATTGTTGTCAGTCTGAAAAAGTTCAGACATTACCTGTTAGGAAATCAATTTAAAATCGTAACCGACTGCAATGCGGTAAGATATACAATTATGAAACAGGAAATAAATTCGCGCATAGGCAGGTGGGTGTTACAAACACAGGAATTCAATTTTGACATTGTGCATAGACCGGGAGCTCAAATGCAACACGTGGACGCATTGAGTAGAAATCCAGTCGGTAACTCTGCAGCCCTCGTTAATAAAAGCGTGATGTCGATATCGGTTATGGAATCTGATTGGCTCTTGTCTGTACAATTGCAAGACCCTTGTATATGCTCAATTAGAGATATTTTAGCATCAGGTGAGGCCGAGTCTCATAAGCAAATATTTAACAACTATGAATTGTTAGGGAATAAAGTGTATCGTAGAACTGAATACGGTAGGAGGTGGTTGGTACCAAAACAATGTATATGGCAGGTGATAAGGGCCAACCACGATGATATAGGGCATTTTGCTGTCGATAAGACAATTGAAAGAATAAAAAGCAAGTATTGGTTCGCTCACATGAAAAAAATAGTAACAAAGTATATTAATAATTGTATAAACTGTATATATAACAAAAACGTTCATGGAAAAAAAGCAGGTAAATTGTACCCTATACCTAAATATGCTAGGCCTTTCCACACGTTACATATAGATCATTTGGGTCCGTTCGTTAAAACAACGAAAAGAAATACATATTTATTAGTAATTGTTGATTCTTTTACTAAATTTGTTTTTATGTCCCCGGTTCAAAATACAAAAAGTAAATGTGTAATTAATGAGTTAAAAAAAATATTTAAAGTATTCGGAAACCCCAAAAGAATTATATGTGACGCTGGAAGTGCGTTCACCTCTAAGATATTTAGAGATTTTTGTATTGAGGGAAAAATTAGGCAGCACGTCATTGCCACAGCGATGCCACGTTCTAACGGGCAAGTAGAACGGTACAATCTTACGATTTTGGAAGCATTGCGAAGTAAAGGAGCAGACACCGATAATAATAAATGGGATACTCACATTACTGATATTCAACAAGGCATTAATTCAACAATTAATAAATCTACAGCCGCTATCCCAAGTGAAGTATTTTTTGGATATCGACTGCAAACAGATTCTGACAACTTTTTTGACGAAAATATCGAAGAAGCAGTTGATGTAACGGCCTTAAGAAAAAAAGTAGATGAAAACATTAAAACAGCTGCAGAAAAACAAAAACAATTATTTGATGCAAAAAGAAAAGAAGCCCGAGCGTATAACGTAGGAGAGCTAGTGGTTATTAAGATACCCAGTCAAAGCAACGACGGACAGAGTACAAAATTGCTACCGATCTTTAAGGGACCGTTCCAAGTTGTAGAGGTAATAGGGCACGACCGCTACAAAGTGGCAGACATGCGAGGCGCTGGTAGGACCGCGAGGCGATACGAGGGCGTCACGTGTGCAGAAAATATGAAGCCCTGGGTTCGCATCGCTGATATCCAGGCTACTGAGGAAAACTCCATGTTGTAAACCGGATGTTATCAGGTATTTATATACGTAAATGTGTAAAGAAAAAAAAAACAACGGATATTAAAATCATTTTATTTATTCAAATAAAGTTTACAATCAATGACAATATTGCTTATTAGTAAATGCTCATTACTATTAATAAATACATTATTGGTGTCTAATGCATAATGCTACGAACGTGTGTAGCTCACAGTTAAGATTTAGCATGAGATTGACCGTTGATGGAACAATAAAGCTAATAAGAACTGTGAATACACTTTCGTTCGTAACAAGCTATGATACATGTTATTCTGTAATGTGTGTACTTGAGTGTATTGACCGTTGAAGGAACAGTGGACTCTAGAGCACACATAGATAGTAGATATTGTATTTAGTTATTCAATACAATGACTTGGTATGCCAGTGTCAAAGCTAGCCGCTGAGGGAATAGCATGAATTGGCATACCTAATTCATTGACAGTGATAGGACCTTCACAATGGATACTAGTATTACATTTACTTATATTGATATTTTATTCGCAGCATATGCATCAGACTTGAACGCATACGAGGACGTAATGCGTAAGCAGGAGGGCCGGATGTTATCGCCGAGAGGTGGCAGCACTGGGTGACGTCGGCTGACGTCACATCCGAGCAAGCGAAGTGGGGCCGACGGGGTTCTCACGCCACGCAGCAGAGCTGTGGTGGGAGGGAGAAGACCGGCGCGCCGCACTTTTATACTTGACTTCGAGCAAGAACGTTGTCCTTAGTAAACAATATAGTTTGTATCCAACTGTTAAAGTTATTAAATTGATATATCTGTGCTATCTTTGGTTTCAATTATACATATAAGTCATTTTTTGGTCAAGGTATTCACATTTATAACAAGTTACCCGTCGATGCTTTAAATTTATCATTTTCCACTCTTAAGAAATATTTGAAAAAAAGTTTAATGTCAAAGGGTCGAGGACTATATGACGGACAAAGATGCATGGCCCAAACCAGAAACTACTACAAAATCATCTAACATTTAGAGGACACAGTTCAGATAGGAAAGCATATCAAACGTTTTGTGAAGCAATCAGATTTGGATTTTATTATTATTATTTTATTTTAATTAAACAATACGTACATTGTATGTCTCTCAAGCTGTTTTGATATGCCTTTTTATAGAATTACGCATTATTGTGTATCTTTAAGATGTAATATTACTGTATTACTGTTTTGAAAAAATAAGTCCCGCCGAGTTTCTTGCCGGTCATAAATAATACTCCTCGGGTCAGAGGTGCAGGGTTAGAACCGGAGGTAGATTTTTTTTCTCTCTGACGTTCATAAGTGCATTGTAATGTGCCTAAATTGAAGAATAAATATCTTTTATCTTTTGAACCCGAGGGCCGTCGCTCGAGCGACAGCGGCAACGTCTGAGAAACCCAAAGGCAGAGTACCGTGTAGACAAGCCCGGAGCGACGCAGCGAAAATTTCTCCAGCAGCAGCAACATGATATAATCCGGACAAAACTCAATGGCGAAGAAACTTAGCTAATCTGAGGGCCGGAGGGCCGATGGTGAGTGGCGATATATGCGAAAGCCATAGCCCGAGTACTACGTAGGCCCAGGCCCGGAGAGACGCAGCGAGAATTGCTTCAGCAGCCGCAGCAGCAGCATGACAGGGACCGGACATATCTCAATGGTGAAGTGTCATTAGGCCCGAGGGTGAGCGGCAATGTCTGCGAAAGCCATAGCCCGAGTACTACGTAGGCCCAGGCCCGGAGAGACGCAGCGAGAATTGCTTCAGCAGCCGCAGCAGCAGCATGACAGGGACCGGACATATCTCAATGGTGAAGTGTCATTAGGCCCGAGGGTGAGCGGCAATGTCTGCGAAAGCCATAGCCCGAGTACTACGTAGGCCCAGGCCCGGAGAGACGCAGCGAGAATTGCTTCAGCAGCCGCAGCAGCAGCATGACAGGGACCGGACATATCTCAATGGTGAAGTGTCATTAGGCCCGAGGGTGAGCGGCAATGTCTGCGAAAGCCATAGCCCGAGTACCGAGTAGGCCCAAGCCCGGAGAGTCGTAGCGAGAATTTATTCAGTAGCAGCAGGCAGCATGACAGAATCCGGACAAAACTGAATGGCGAAGAGCCTTAGCTAATCTGAGGGTCGGAGGCCCGAGGGTGAGCAGCAATGTCTGCGAAAGCCATAGGCCGAGTACCGAGTAGGCCCAGGCCCGGAGAGTCGCAGCTAAGTAGCAGCTAGTAATTGCTAGATTCATGACTACCCTTTTTAGGGTTCCGTAGCCAGAATGGCAAAAACGGAACCCTTTTGGTCATGCCCGTCTGTCCGTCCGCCCGTATGTCACAGCCATTGTACTCGGAAACTATACGACGTATCTTAATAAAATTTAGACATAAGGTGTAGTTTGTATGTTACTATTTAGTTATGTAGTGAAATTGGAGAAAAAAATATTTTCAGGGGGGCGCTCCATATTTGTAACTAAATTTAAAAAAAAAATTACCATGTTGCACAGCAATCGATAGGTCTTTAAAAATAATATTGAGGTTTATTTGAACATTTTGTGATTTAGTGAATAGTTTCAGAAATAATTGCTTCGAAAGTCGGAATAATAGCCCCCCGCCCTGTAACTTTTGAACCGTAAGTCCAAAAAATTTTAAAAGATGCGCGTTATCATATAATTTCTACGAACATTATTTTCAACATTATCGGTTTAGCAGTTTTTGAGTTATATCCAAAACACTTCTTCCATAGGCATCAGATACGACCTTTTGGCATTACTCTGGTTCTTATTCCATTTAAGCTACGGAACCCTCCATTTTGCGTGGTCCGACACGCACTTGCCGGTTTTTATTGCAATCAGCTGTTAAAGCGAGATAAAACATATTGATCTCTCAAACGGTACAATTTTTGCTATCGGGTAAATCGAAATTGATAAATCTGAACTATCTGTTTTATTTGTTTTGACGTATTTTGTAAGTAGGTTTCACCTTCTGTAGCTTCAGTAACTTTAAAGTACCTCCAGGTATTAATGCATCACAATATATGTCCGGATACTTACAATTTCCAAAACGAAGTAACACGTTTTAAAAATATTTAACCCGCAATCCTTAAATCGGGAAAGCATTTAAAAATCCATGGTTTAAACCTCGGCAGAACGCTACAGACCGAATCGCTTAATTTAATCTAAAGACGTCCATAAATAATGTTTGCATACAATCGCTTAATTTAATCTAAAGACGTCCATAAATAATGTTTGTATACAGTATACAGGGTACCTATACAGCGCCATCTATGACCACTGATGAGAACTATTTTTTTATGAAAATTATGTTTTTAACAAGCGGAATAAAAACTACCCTATATGTTGCTCCGGGGTATAAACTGTTACTATACAAAATTTCGTAAAATTCTGTGCAGTAGTTTTTACGTAGTGCGCGGTCAAATTCACAGACAGACAGACAAGAATTCCAAAAATCGCTGAAATGTATTCAGTAAACGTTTCCAAGACCCCCCGAATAAGTTTTTCTAGAAATCTTCAATGTACATTTTTTTTCTCCTTACGCGTTTATTATATGTATAGATAGATTACAGTCTAAATCACTCATGACATGACTGGCAATAATTTTTAAGAAAAAAAAACCGACTTCAATGGGGGTAGCCGGTGAAGGATTATTGTAGATGGTGCATTTAGATTCCATACAATGAAATAACTTGCTTAACAAACGCAGCGGAGAGGACAAATCGCCAAACGTGAACTATGCGTCGTTGAAGAGTTCCGTTCTGATTATCATCAGCAGTTCCACTTCATCAAATGTCACTCTTTTGAATGAAAATGCTTGATTTGTTGATAAAAATACAAAAGTCACTTCATGTATGCCTTTAAGATTTAAGGAATTCCCTCGATTCCTCGTGGAACTCATCATCAGAACTTGAGCTTGACGAAAATTGGTCCTGACAATCTAACTTGCTTAACAAACATAGCGAAGAGGAAGAATCGCCAAACATGAACTATGCGTCGTTGAAGAGTTCCGTTCTGTTCATCATCAGCAGTTCCACTTCATCAAATGTCACTCTTTTGAATGAAATGCTTGATTTGTTGATAAAAATACAAAAATCACTATGTGTAAGCCCTTAAGATTTGAGGAGTTCCCTCGATTCTTCATGGATCCCATCATCGGAACTTGAGCTTGACGAACATTTGTCCTGACAATTAAACTTGCTAAACAAACACAGCGAAGAGGACTAATCGCCAAACGTGAACTATGCGTCGTTGAAGAGTTCCGTTCTGATCATCATCAGCAGTTCTACTTCATCAAATGTCACTGTTTTGAATGAAAATGATGGTTTTGTTGATAAAAATATAAAAATCACTATATGTATGCCTTTAAGATTTGAGGAGTTCCCTCGATTCCTCATAGATCCCATCATCAGAACTGCGTTTTGACAAAAACGGGATCAATCTGTATATATATACTTACAATCAAAAAAATAATTTTCAAAATCGGTTCAGACATGACGGAGTTATGGAGTAACAAACATAAAAAATAAAAAACAAAAAAAAAAAAAACATACACGCCGAATTGAGAACCTCCTCTTTTGAAATCTTGAAGTCGGTTAAAAATGTGCCATCGTGTTACTCTGAAGGTGTTAATTAACAGCATCTTTCTTCCACAGAGCACCGGTATATTATATTCTGCACGTTCTTAAGGTTAAATACATCGACGCCTAACAATAAGACGACGGTCAAAAAAATAATTTATTAGTTCGGCGATATTTAGCGAAGTTTTAATTTCAACAACCAGATACTTACTGAATGAACTCATGGTTCGCCAGTTTCTTGTAGAAACAGTGCCATCTAGTGATGAATTAAGTAATCGACAACATGCGTAAGAAGTATTTCATTTACTTTTTTTTTATACCACGACGGTGGCAAACAAGCATACGGCCCGCCTGATGGTAAGCAGCTACCGTAACCTATGGACGCCAGCAAATCCAAAGAAGTCACATGCGGGTTGCCGACGCTTTACAAAAAAGGAGGATTCACTTATGTTATAATAATAATAGACATGTTATCTTTATTAATCTCTCAAATAACTATGATGATATTACTAAAAGGCGATTTGAATAAGATTGAGATAGCTGTCAATCCATATTAATTTTGACAGTGTGTGGCAAATCTGTCAAGATTAATCATACTCTCATCGCGGCAACGGCAACAAAATATCGATCAATATTACTCATGTAACTATTATTGTTATGCACCATGCGAACCACTTAAACACTGAATCAATGCAAAATACCTATTTCCTTAACTATACATAGGCGACCCTAGTGATTGTGCGGGTGCTTTACATATTAACACTTTGACTACCGAGAACCCGCCTGGTAGGCACTCGTAATGTTTGCTCAGATGCCGGCACGCGGAGTGCGGCATTGCGTTGCACGTCGTAGCCCGCCTGGCGGGTTCTGTCGGTTTCTGGGGTACTGTTCAAAATTTTGCCCGGTTGCGAAAGTGTTAAGATACAATACACTTAAACAAAATAAGTATATAAATATAACATGTTCTCGTCACATAAGTGTATCCATATTTTGAGACGTGACCGTACCATCGGCCACACTGTTAACTGCCCACCAGTGGACCTTATGCCGTTAGTAATAAGGTCCACCGATGCACAGTTAAGAGTGTTGCTGTTTGTACATTAATTTGGTGTAGTTGAACGTGTTTATTAAACAAACTCAAACAAGAGGTCAAAGAGGACCCAGTGTGTTGACGATGAGGTACCTTCTTATTCCTTTAGCCATCAACACAGTGAATCCTCCATTTTGTAAAGGGTCGGCAACGCGCATGTGACTTATTTGGAGTTGCCGGCGTCCATAGGTTACGCTAGCTGCTTACCATCAGGCGGGCCGTATGCTTGTTTACCACCGTCGTGGTATAAAAAAAACTAAATGAAATATTCTTACGCATGTTGTCGATTACTTAATTAATCACTAGATGGCACTGTTTCTAGAAAAAACTGGCGAACGATGAGCTCATTCTGGTTGTTGAAATTAAGAATTCGCTAAATATCGCCGGACAATCCTGATAAATTATCAGAGCTCGGATTTTTCACGGCAAAACAAAACACTAGCGTAATTTAGCCAGTGCTTGAAATATTATTTTATCGATATCGATAATTCAGAACTAGAAGAAATAAAAGTCACCAAATAAAATTTATATGTAATAAAACTAATAAAAACATTTGTATAAAGTTACTATATATTAGAAACAGACGCAATTTCTTCTTCAAAATCTACGTCAGTACACACAGCAGCACAAGACATTTTATTTGGGTAATAGTGATAGGAGTAGATGATCATTATCTTTTCAACATTCTCTGGGAGTAAACAGTTGCGTTTATCACTATAAATCCATTTATGTACACTAAATGTACGTTCAACTTCAGTTGACGTCAAGGGAGCAAATTTATAGAATTCATTATAAGTTCGGGTAATATTTTCAGATATGTCTCTTAAAATTTCGTAATCAGGATTTCGTTCGAGCACGGCTTCAAATTTACGTATCACTGGTAAAAGTTTACTCCAGTTTACGTAGCAACGAACAGTATCCAGAATGAGGAAGGATTCCGGAATGGATAAAGTCGAACATTGCAATTATTCTATTGAAGAGGCTATTACTTCGTAGTTGTCGTGAATGAAATTTAACTCCGGTCGTAGTTTGCGTGTTTGAAAACATTTTTTTGCAGCTCTTATAGCTGCCGAGTCATTAGCAAGTATGGAGACGACATCACGTATTTGCTCATAGTATTGAGCGTAATATACCGCAGCAGATATCCAAGTTCCCCATCTGGTGATAATTGGCTCGGGAGGTAGAGGAATGGACGGATATTTTGCCTTAAAAAGGCGTACACGCTCTGGAGATTTTAGGAATATCTTTTTGACATTCGATATCAACCCATCCACACCTTTAAAATTATCTCGCACTTCTTCGGCAACCCGGTGCAGACCATGAGCTAAACACGTAATGTGTTTCATACGAGGAAACGTTGCTTTTAAAATACGACCGGCTTTAAGCATATATGCGGCACTATTTGTGCAAAGTAAAAGCAAATTGTTTACGTTATCATTGAAAGAATTTTGAAACAAAAATTTTAATTGGTTTATTATTAGGTTTGCTATTGTTTCCCCATTTACTTTCTCTAAAACCTTCGACCCCAAAAGATAAAATTGCTTAGAACAATTTTTTTGCAAGGACCGAATCACCACGTTTGTCACACATTTTCCCATGAAATCTGGTGTTTCGTCTATAGATATCCACAAATAATTGGTTTTGTTTACCTCTCTTATACCCTGTATAGTTTTTTTGTACACGAGATTTAAATAAATTTTTCGCAGGGTCGATTCGTCCGGTAAAGAAGTCATAGAGCAGTCGCAACATAAATACTTGTTAAAAAAATGACGAAAATTATTGTTGTTGACTGTTGCCCATGGTATGTTACATGAAATAAGAAAAATAATTAAATCGAAATAAAATTGATGTTTCCTATTTGGCTCAGCTTTAGAATGTCTGGCATCGAGTTCAGGCTTCATATTTTTTTTGTAGCTTCTACTCGCCAAAAGACAACTCTTCGCCAAATTTTAAGTTGCGGAAACGCTTGGTTTGCGAGATAAAAAATAATCAAAGTTCCATATAAAATCCCGATTTTACACCGCCATGACACAATATTTTGCGTTTCGTTAAACGTGTTGAGAAAAACTAAAACGTGATGATTTGTTTTATGTTCAGTTTTTACATAAATACAGTTTTTTCGACTTATTTGTGTACAATAATAGTTACATGATATTTATTCAATGATTTTAATTTATAAGCACTATTTTGTGGAAATTTGTTGATTAATAATTATCAAAAATGGTACTATTTTACTAAAACGCGTAAAACAAAACGCAAATAGAATTGGCGGGGTCTGCGGGCGGGGGATACAACAGGACACTTTGTAGGAACTTTTTAGGTTAGTTCAAAGTAGTTTTAGTTTCAGACAGACTCTAAGGCAGGTCGGTGTAGGTACGACGACGAGCGAAGCGAGGAGGAGTGTTAGTAGAACTGCGACCCTACAGCGCGCGAGCCGAGCGAGCGAAGCGAGCGTGCCGCGGCAGCGGCCGGCGAAGCGCCAGAACCTAACACTATCACACTCTTCTCTGCAAAATATTGTGTCATGGCGGTGTAAAATCGGGATTTTATATGGAACTTTGATTATTTTTTATCTCGCAAACCAAGCGTTTCCGCAACTTAAAATTTGGTGAGGAGTTGTCTTTTGGCGAGTAGAAGCTATAAAAAAATATGAAACCTGAACTCGGTGTCACATATTGTACAGTCCTTCCGGTTATTTTTTTTTGACCCTAAAAACGAAAAACAAAACGACCCTAAAAATTTTTTGACGCATTTCCGCACTTTTTTGATATCAAAAATACACTATATACAGGATGATTCATGAGACGTGAGCAGGAACAACCCTACACACTTAGTTAACGATAATGAATCGACCGCCATCATGTTTAAGTGAAACAATAACGCCTTTCAATTTTTTTTAACCTTTTTGTTTCATAGAAATTTTATTCTCTGTAATCATGGTCACCCCACATAAACAAATCAATAAAGATAAAACCTCTTTGACAATCATGACAGCACTTTGATCATGAAAAATAAAAAATAAAAATTAAGTGAGATACGATGTTTCAAAAGTAACCAGACATCAATTTGACACATATCACAGAAAAACAAGAGAATATCAGTACTCGACGGAGTATTCTAATTGTAGAGTGACCATGCGTGTCGTAAATAATTTCAAACATTTTATTTTTATTAAAAAAAAATTTTTTGCGCTTATCACACTAATACTGATATCAAACAATAGCTTATTTTTAACTGAATCCGTAGTATTAAGCCTGCTCACGTCTCATGAATCACCCTGTATATACAGCCTCCTCTACCCAAAAAATAAAAATGGCATTATTTGGCCATGCCAGACATTCTAAAGCCCTTCCTACTATTTGGTTGCCCCGAACGGTAATTGTGGCGGTTGCTTTTCACATGATTCTCAATATTGCATTTCTTCAGTTTTAGATGCATATCGCACATAGAGCAGTATATAGTGGAGGTCACTTCATTATAGACTAACTCAGGGTGATTTTCAATCCACGTTTTGATCCGATCTTGTACATTACTCATTTTTGTATTAATTGATACCTTGCAATATTAAGTTATTATACGTATATCCAACACGTCGGATTCAATGCGTTGCGAAATAAATAATACCTAGATGCAATTTACGTTTTATACGTAATGAAATGACAGTTAAAGTGTGAATGTCATATGTCATGTGAGATGAAATTTGCAGTCGTTTCTATCATTTCAAATGAGGTGGTATAGTTACTTCGTTCTAAGTTGTACATGCAGACCTACCTCTTTGTTGCTCGACTATGGCAAAGCTAAAATGAAAAGTTATTTTATTACTTATACAGGATGTCCGGTAATTAATGCACAACCTTCTAACCCCCAGTAGGTCACCTTAGACTGGTCAAAAATATTGATTTTGAGCTCTAGTAAGTCTCCTGTTTTTCGAAATTTTCGCACGTTTGTTAGTTTTTAAATTTTGACATTCACACTGATAGGTGTAGGTACCATCGAATAAAAAAAGAAAAAATGTACTGAGGCAATACCTGTCATATACTCTAGTAAGACTCGATAGGTGTCGATAAAATAATATTTCAAGCACTGGCTAAATTACGCTAGTGTTTTGTTTTGCCGTGAAAAATCCGAGCTCTGTAAATTATTATTTTTTGATCGTCGCCTGATAGTTAGGCGTCGATGTATTAACATTAATAATTGTTGCAGATGTAGAAGTTTCTGTATCAAAATCACCAGTCATATTATATCACACCACAGGGCGGACACATCATTCTATAAACCTTGTTTGAGTGCCTATGTGTGCACGGCACGACTGTACACACTTCAATGTGTGCGTGAGGCTTTAGGGCTCTGTCATGAAATGATTATTCATGTTTCCGCTATCGTAAATGACGTTAAACAATAAACCGACTTTTGTATTTTTTTATCGACGCGCTGCCAACCTGACTCTCATAACTTACTAATCTCCTACCAATTGGCCGCCGCTGGGTGAGGTCATTCCATTCGGGGCGCGGCGTAGCGTGGCCGTTCTGTATGAAACATTATCAACCGACTTCAAGATTTCGGAGGAGGAGGTTAACAATCTGTCAGTATCTTAAATATGTCGTGCCGTTGGTCGGGAAGGAGGACAGGATTTACATTATGTTATCAAATTCGATGTTCGGAATTTGAAACTCATAACGTATCAATATATGAGCATGTAAAGTTAAAATTACGTTACTGCCACAGATAAAAAGCTTATCATAGTAAAATCGGTTGTGGTAATGTTAGCCATTGACTACCGTTTTTGAACACGTTTTAGAAGACTTACAATGTGAGTGTAGATAATAGTAGTTTATGTAACTGTTACGTAATAAGGGTCCTTAAAACATGAGTGTGGTTTTATGAAATGAGCCGCAGGCGAATTTCATAATAAGATCACACGAGTGTTTTAAGGCCTAATTACGTACAGTTGCATACACTGCTTTATCTACACTCATATTATATATATTAAATTAATTGTTCGGAAACCATAGAATGACCGCCATTGTACCGTCATGGCCTACTCGATTGTGCCGGCGCTCGCGCGGGACCAATCGAGTTGGCCATGGCGGTAACATTATGTTATCAAATTCGATGTTCCAAATTTGAAACTCATTGCTTAACAATATTTGAGCATGCATAGTTAAAATTACGTTACTGCCGCAGATAAGAAACTTATCATAGTTAAATCGTTTGTTGTAATGCTTGTCATTGTCTACGGTTTTTGAACGCATTTTAGAGTACTTACAGTATGAGTGTAGATAAAATATATAACCGTTACATTTCAGAGGCTGTACCGGACTACGTGAAAGCTACAGTCGACACGGTTATAAAAATACACGAAAGCGAACCTTTTGGGGATATACTCGCGTTCCTCACTTCGCAGGTTTGTCAACTATACAGAGTGGGTTTTTTAATGGGCGAGGCCAGTTAGTCGATCCAGCGCTTTTCAACCGACTTCAAGATTTCGAAGGACGTTTTCAATTCGTCTGAAATGTCAAGATCATTGTTTTTGCAATTTTTAGGGTTCCGTACCTCGAAAGGAAAAAACGGAACCATTATAGGATCACTTTGTTGTCCGTCCGTCCGTCACGTCTGTCAAGACCCTTTTTCTCAAGAACGTGTATAGGTATCGCGCGAGGTATCAAGCTGAAATATCATATACTCAGGTCTACTGTCCCTTTGAGCTGTGAAAAAATCAAACTTCTAAGCCAACGCAATCAAAAGATACAGCCGTTTATTCCGCAAATTTTCGAAACTCGCAAGGGAATCAAAACCTACAGGGTACTTTCCGTGAACTCATAATCTTGAAATTTGGTACGAAGCAACGTCTTATAAGACAGATAAAGGAAAGTTGCTTTTACTTATACACCTACAGATTTGTACGGAACCCTCGGTGCGCGAGTCCGACTCGCACTTGACCGTTTTTTTATGTATGTTCACCGATTATTCGAAGAAGGCTGGCAGCCCAGCAGTTAAGCCCCAAGTAACACATCAAGGCAGTATAACGGCCGCCTTACAGCATATCTGTATGCTTTTAGCATTTTGAGTTCGTTTTATAGTAGCATTATAAACGTTTATAGTGCTGATATAGGTCTTAAATGGGCACAAATTACCCAGCTTGAGATCCTATACAGGGCATTACAGGCGCATTATGTCTGCGCTATTAGCATTATCGTTGTCATGGAAAGTGCCAATCGCATTAAAGAAGCATTGGTACGCTCTATTAAGTTGCCAACCGCATTAAAGAAGCATTAATACGGCCAAAAAACTTGCTGATCGCAGTAAAGAAGCATTAGTACTCTCGATTAACTTGCCAATCGCAATACAAAAGCATTATACTAGCATAAGAGTGTAGTAAAATAAACCTTACGTCAATGCAAAAACGTCTCTAACACCGACGGAACAAATGTTATAATACAATGAACGTTGTGATTTAACTACTTTGTCTCGCAATATAAAATGGACGAAGACGGTACAAAAAACTGAATGAGTGACACGTCATATTTGTTAGCATCCTAACAAAATTTATAAAAGTTTTTGACTCTTTTACGTTATTATATCCTTCAAATATGACTGCGCAATGTAGTTCACTATTAATGTGTATATAAGTTTCATTTAAAATTTTCACGCGCCTTTGATTTATTGTGGTTTTGCTATAAAATATTATAAAAAGATATGCGTCAAATAAACAAAACAATTGTGTAATCCTCGTATAGAACGAGTTTTGCATTATTAACATAATAGTGTTGGTTGAGCAGTCTTAAATTAAGTAATTTCATTATTATATAGGTATTTTCCTTGTATAAATAGGTCCGCATGATTTAATTTTTAGGTTATAAATTATTTACAAAATGGCGTTGGTCTATATAGACGGAGAGCTAGCCACGTCAGATATGACACAATAATGAGAGAAACCAAACCCCTCTAGTCAGTTTGGTATACTATGCTTATTTCTAGATCTGGACATCTGGCAGCTTTAAAGTGGTGGAGGTCAAAGAATGCAAACCATTTCAAGAGAATAAATCCTAGAGATCTGGGTTTGATGCAATATTATGAGAAACTATACAAATACTATACAATATTAAGAGAAATTATACAAAAGTTTATGTTGGGAGAAAGTAGTGCCAAACAATGTATAATAAAATATAGTTCATAGTTTGTCGCCTACTGTTTTTGTTTCCGTAATAATCATACATCGGGGTTTTCGGTGCGGAAACGATTTGAGAAAGAGTAGAGATAAACAGATAGGTTAGTCTGAAAAAATATCATATTATGCCTAATGAATAACTACTTATGCCTAATGAATAACTACCTCTCTGTGAATAGCATACACACTATGATACGAGCCTTTTTTCTTAGAGGCATGTTTGTATTGACTATTATATAGTATTTTAAAAATGCAATTGCATATCCGAAATTTATTAACTAGATCTACCTAAGACAAGGCTCGGTATAATAAGTGTCAAATATTAATCTTGACGTCCGATATTTATGAACTATTTGGTTAACTAATTTACTAAAACTAAATTAATTTGGTAATGACCAGAGCTCGGATTTTTCACGGCAAAACAAAACACTAGCGTAATTTAGCCAGTGCTTGAAATATTATTTTATCGACACCTATCGAGTCTTACTAGAGTATATGACAGGTATTGCCTCAGTACATTTTTTCTTTTTTTATTCGATGGTACACCTATCAGTGTGAATGTCAAAATTTAAAAACTAACAAACGTGCGAAAATTTCGAAAAACAGGAGACTTACTAGAGCTCAAAATCAATATTTTTGACCAGTCTAAGGTGACCTACTGGGGGTTAGAAGGTTGTGCATTAATTACCGGACATCCTGTATAAGTAATAAAATAACTTTTCATTTTAGCTTTGCCATAGTCGAGCAACAAAGAGGTAGGTCTGCATGTACAACTTAGAACGAAGTAACTATACCACCTCATTTAAAATGATAGAAACGACTGCAAATTTCATCTCACATGACATATGACATTCACACTTTAACTGTCATTTCATTACGTATAAAACGTAAATTGCATCTAGGTATTATTTATTTCGCAACGCATTGAATCCGACGTGTTGGATATACGTATAATAACTTAATATTGCAAGGTATCAATTAATACAAAAATGAGTAATGTACAAGATCGGATCAAAACGTGGATTGAAAATCATCCTGAGTTAGTCTATAATGAAGTGACCTCCACTATATACTGCTCTATGTGCGATATGCATCTAAAACTGAAGAAATGCAATATTGAGAATCATGTGAAAAGCAACCGCCACAATTACCGTTCGGGGCAACCAAATAGGAAACATCAATTTTATTTCGATTTAATTATTTTTCTTATTTCATGCAACATACCATGGGCAACAGTCAACAACAATAATTTTCGTCATTTTTTTAACAAGTATTTATGTTGCGACTGCTCTATGACTTCTTTACCGGACGAATCGACCCTGCGAAAAATTTATTTAAATCTCGTGTACAAAAAAACTATACAGGGTATAAGAGAGGTAAACAAAACCAATTATTTGTGGATATCTATAGACGAAACACCAGATTTCATGGGAAAATGTGTGACAAACGTGGTGATTCGGTCTTTGCAAAAAAATTGTTCTAAGCAATTTTATCTTTTGGGGTCGAAGGTTTTAGAGAAGGTAAATGGGGAAACAATAGCAAACCTAATAATAAACCAATTAAAATTTTTGTTTCAAAATTCTTTCAATGATAACGTTAACAATTTGCTTTTACTTTGCACAGATAGTGCCGCATATATGCTTAAAGCCGGTCGTATTTTAAAAGCAACGTTTCCTCGTATGAAACACATTACGTGTTTAGCTCATGGTCTGCACCGGGTTGCCGAAGAAGTGCGAGATAATTTCAAAGGTGTGGATGGGTTGATATCGAATGTCAAAAAGATATTCCTAAAATCTCCAGAGCGTGTACGCCTTTTTAAGGCAAAATATCCGTCCATTCCCCTACCTCCCGAGCCAATTATCACCAGATGGGGAACTTGGATATCTGCTGCGGTATATTACGCCTCCATGAATCAATCTATTACGCTCAATACTATGAGCAAATACGTGATGTCGTCTCCATACTTGCTAATGACTCGGCAGCTATAAGAGCTGCAAAAAAATGTTTTCAAACACGCAAACTACGACCGGAGTTAAATTTCATTCGCGACAACTACGAAGTACAGTCGAGTTCATAAATATATGAGCAAATGTGAGGGTTCAAAAATAAAGGAGCATAGAAAGGTACATATGCATCTGAACAGATTTACCAATCAAAAATATGTGTACATATCACCTGTCATATTAATCTGAGCAAGTCTAATAATAATATGTAAGCACCTGAAGCATGTATTGCCATATAAATATGTGTACTAACGTCCTACAATTTTATGTAAACACGTAGAAGGTCATAAATATCTAAACAAACAACACTTAACAGTTTGACAATCATCGAAAAGAGTACCGTACTGTCAAATCATACATTTGTCTATTTCACTTTAAGTGTGACGTCATAGAAGTGTCATTAGTATTTTATTGCAGCTTCTTACCCATTTTTGCTGTTTTCGATTTATGCTCCACTTAAAAGAGGTTGTTATCAACTTCGATGACTGGCCACTTACAAATTTTTAAATGATAAGCTGTTCTTGAAGCCAATCTTCAATTGTCGATCATATACAAATAGTGATTCATGTTCAGTCGCCATCAGATATATCGGAGCGGCCAAGGTACTCCAAAATATCTGAACAACGCTTCTATTGTCAAGGCAATAAAGTGCATGTTCAGATATTTTTGAGTACCTTGGCCGCTCCGATATATTTGATGGCGACTGTTCATTGCATTGAATATTGAATTATCAAATTTTGCGTAGGTATTTGTTTACTTACACTTGGTTAAATAATTTTGAAAAATATTAGTACAGATATTTATGAGTTTTCAGTTGCTTACATATTATTGTAAGACTTGCTCAGATTAATATGACAGGTGATATGTACACATATTTTTGATTGGTAAATCTGTTCAGATGCATATGTACCTTTCTATGCTCATTTATATTTGAAGCCTGGGATTTGATCATGTATTTATGAACTCGACTGTAATAGCCTCTTCAATAGAACAATTGCAATGTTCGACTTTATCCATTGCGGAATCCTTCCTCATTCTGGATACTGTTCGTTGCTACGTAAACTGGAGTAAACTTTTACCAGTGATACGTAAATTTGAAGCCGTGCTCGAACGAAATCCTGATTACGAAATTTTAAGAGACATATCTGAAAATATTACCCGAACTGATAATGAATTCTATAAATTTGCTCCCTTGACGTCAACTGAAGTTGAACGTAAATTTAGTGTACATAAATGGATTTATAGTGATAAACGCAACTGTTTACTCCCAGAGAATGTTGAAAAGATAATGATCATCTACTCCTATCACTATTACCCAAATAAAATGTCTTGTGCTGCTGTGTGTACTGACGTAGATTTTGAAGAAGAAATTGCGTCTGTTTCTAATATATAGTAACTTTATACAAATGTTTTTATTAGTTTTATTACATATTAATTTTATTTGGTGACTTTTATTTCTTCTAGTTCTGAATTATCGATATCGATAAAATAATATTTCAAGCACTGGCTAAATTACGCTAGTGTTTTGTTTTGCCGTGAAAAATCCGAGCTCTGGTAATGACTGATCATTGCCAACCTCTTCAAGGTTGGCAATGATCAGTCATTACATGAATTAATAAAAAAATACTTGAAAAAATCATAGGTATGTGTACCTACAATATATATACATAATAGTCAGCTAATCATAGGTATATACACATAAATTGTATATACCTATGATTTTTTCGATCAATTATTCATTAGGTAGAAACCTGCTAGAGTACATTCTGTTTCTTAAGTTAATGCCTACTCTTTGGCTAATATCAAACATTCCCGCACCGAAAACCCCGATGTATGGTAATGACACAATATTTTTTGGTCTAACGTTTTTTTTATCGATTTTTGACCAGTTTTGAGTCGATATTCCAACATATTCACTATAGATATAATTATAAGGCAAACGACTATCGGTTCTTGAATCTTTTATCTCCATTCTGTAGAGCCATATCTTGAAATAAATGAGCCGTTATTTTTTTATGATATTTTTAAAATATGGTCTAAAAAACAATTTTGTCGATATTCGAATGGTGTAAAGAATCTTACATATACGTAATCTACATATTAGGGTTCCTCTTTGATGTCTCTAAAAACTAGAGAGATTAAAATTTTTAGCTAATTAAAACAAAATTTATGACCATAAAACCACTTTTTTAGCCTAAACCGGTTCGACTTTGATGTCAAATATCTCGAAGACAATGAATATTCAAGTAAATATAGGATACTATATTGTGTAAAGCTGTTACTGATAATATGATAAGCTATATAAATCATTAGAAAACTAAGGGAATCAGATCTAAGGTCGTTGGCGCCAGGGAGCCCCTTAAAATATAGGCCCTGTCCTTTATAACTGAGACAACTTCGGCAATTTTTACCTAGTTTGGTATTACTATTTTCCAATTAAAACATTTTGCTAGTCTGTCACTCTGACCTCCACCCATTAAAAGCTGCCAGATGCCAGGATCTAGCAATAAGAATAGTATAGCAATCTAACCAGACGGGTTTTGTTGCTCTCATTATTGTGTCATATCTAACGTGGCTAGCTCTTAGTCCAGTGACCCTTAAAAAATGCCTTATTTATACCTACCGCATTACACGTGAATAATTATGCTATTAAACAACATTAAGCATTATATACTACTTAAAATTGCTATTGTAAACCCTAAGGCACTAAAACAGCTAAAAGCTGTATAGGGGCTGTTCATAAATTTCGTCATCAATTTTCGATGATTTTTACCCCCCCCCTAAAATCATCCAACCCTCCCCCTGCCAAATAAAGTGACGTCATTTAAAAAAAATGCGTTTTAAGCTTAATTGTAAAATAAAAAACTATTTACTAGATAATATTTTATAGCATTAAAAGTTTATAGAAACACGACTTTCATTCCTTTTTTTACACATTGATGATGTGATCTTCGGAATGACCGCCCTCCCCCTCCTACGTCATGCTACCATCATCCGATGTCCAGACCCCCCCCATTTGAAATGACGTAATTTATGAACAGCCCCTTATAGTGAATTACTTGGCTTTATAATGGTTTATATTATTGCTATTATACAGCATTAGGAATGTATTGCCTACTTATAAATGCTATTGTACACCCTAAGGCATTAAAAATAGCTGAAAGCTGTATAGCGAATTTACGTGGCATTATAATGGCTAATATTCATGCTCTTAAACAGCATTAAGCCTTTATTTATGCTATTGTAGAACCTAAGGCACTAAACCAAACCGAAGCATTAGTGTAGCAAACCAAAACGCAACTGTACAGCATTCAGCTGTACAGTTGCATGTTGTTCGCTGCACTAAAACTAATGGCTAAACAAAAGCATTTACATATGCCATTATACAACCGTTATACAGCGTAAAGCATCATAAAATGCTATTGTAGAACCTAAAGCACTAAAAACAGCTGAAAGCTGTATACCGGATGTACGTGGCATTATAATGGCTAATATTCATGCTCATAAACAACATTAAGCTTTTATTTATGCTATTGTAGAACCTAAGGCACTAAACCACACCGAAGTATTAGTGTAGCAAACCAAAACGCAACTGTACAGCATTCAGCTGTATAGTTGCATTTTAGTTCACTGCAGTAAAACTAAAGGCTTTAAAAAAGCATTTATACATGCCAGTATACAACCGTTATACAGCTTAAAGCATTATATAATGCTATTGTAGAACCTAAAGCACTTTAGTGCTTTTAAACAGTCGAAAGCTGTACAGTTGCGTTGTGGTTTGCTGCACTAAAGCTAAAGGCTTTACAAAAGCATTTAGATGTGCCATTATACAACCGTTATACAGCTCAAAGCATTATATAATGTGACAAGTTGCTCGGTGAACGTATATAAGAGTTTATACGGTCCTTAAGTTCGAAATAAGTTAACTATTCATATGTTATAATGCTTCCTGTGTTACTTGGGGCAGTTACTGTTATAAATAAATAATAAATAAATAAATATTATAGGACAATCTTACACAAACCGATCTAGTAGGCTCAATAAGGCTTGTGTTGTGGGTACTAGACGACGATATATATAATAGGTAGATATAGATAAATACTTAAATACATAGAAAACATCCATAACTCAGGTACAAATATCTGTGATAAACACACAAATAAATGCCCTGACCAGGATTCGAACCCGTGACCTCCCGCTTCGTAGGCAGGGTCATTGTTATGTACATTTCACCTGGAAAGTAATCCGAACTCAATGGAACTTTAACGGATAGTTTGGGGGTGTACTACGAAGACTCTCCTAAGTTTTCGACCTCAAGGATCCTGTGGAAACTTGGACGGGAGAAAAACCTCGAAATTGACAGACTTTTAGTTTTTCGCTTATATCTTATTAAGTTATTACGTAAGCACCTTTAGTGTGTGTACACTGCTCGAGCTACTGTAAAAAAATACTCAAATCACTATAGATGTAACTATAATAGTTGAAGAGTTCCCTCGATTTCTCCAGGATCCCATCATCAGATCCTGACTTGGTTACAACGTGACCAACTGTGAAGTATACTCTTTTAAACAAAAAAATAATTTTCCAAATCGGTCCAGCCGTCTTCGAATAATCGTTGAACATACATAAAAAAACCAAAGATCCCGACGAATTGATAACCTTCTCCTTCGAAATATTGAAGTTTGATAAATATATTTGATCACACTTCACAGTGTGGTTATTTTACATCAAAATCGGACATGCCATTAACCGGAGGCAGTTTATGGCACTAATTAAATTTCGTTTTTTAAATATTCCAGGAAGAGATCCTAACCGCCGTAGAAACTCTACAACTATATGCAGAACAAAACAACGAGAAGAATAAATACAGAAAACAGTTTCCAAGCGGCGTCCAAGCAGCAAATATATCTATACTGCCCATGTATGGGAGCCTGCCACAATACAAGCAAATCAAAGTGTTCCAAATGGCGGATAAAAATGTGAGGAAAGTTGTTTTGGCGACGAACATTGCTGAGACCAGCGTTACTATACCGGGGATTGTTTATGGTGAGTTTTATTTTATACTTTATCTACACTCACATTGTAAGTCGTCTAAAACGTGTTCAGAAACGGTAGGCAATGGCTAGCATTACCGCACCCGATTTTACTATGATAAGCTTTTTATCTGTGGCAGTAACGTAATTTTAACTTTACATGCTCATATATTGATACGTTATGAGTTTCAAATTCCGAACATCGAATTTTATAACATAATGTAAATCATGTGCTCCTTCCTGACCAACGGCACGCGCCTCCCCGACCGCCGGCACAATCGAGTTGGCCATGGCGGTGCAATGGCGGTCATTCTATGGTTTCCGAACACTTCATTTAGGATATATGAGTGTAGATAAAGCAGTGTATGCAACTGTACGTAACTAGGCCTGTGTAGCCGTAATCGTGTGATCTTATTAACCACACTCGTATTTTACGGACCCTTATTACGTAACAGTTATATAAACTACTATTAAGGGGCGCTAATGACCTTCGCTCTGAATCCCTTAGTTTTCTAATGATTTTTGAGCTTAAAATTGTGAGGTTGCAGACAGGGAGCCTCACTTCGGGATGTTGTTAGAAATCAAATGCGGAACCAGGGTCGATGTGGTATTATTTATTAACACTTTGACTACCGAACCCGCCTGGTAGGCACTCGTAATGTTTGCTCAGATGCCGGGCACGCGGAGTGCGGCGTGCGTTGCACGTCGTAGCCCGCCTGGCGGGTTCTGTCGGTTTCTGGGGTTAGTTCAAAATTTTTCCCGGTTGCGAAAGTGTTAATGTTAAAAGGCACCTGCAACAATGTCGTTAGCCCTCAGCTATACATAATCACTTCCTTATAAATATAGATTCATTATGAAACTTACAATTTATGTGCCTTTTTGTAGCCAGAAAGAATAATAGTATTTTGTGCAACAGGTACATAATAAGGGTTCTTAAGATTCGAGGGTCGAAGTTACAAAATGAGGCGAAGCCGAATTTTGTAATAACAGACCCGAGAATTTTAAGACCTAATTATGTACCGTTGCACACGAAACTTTTTCTACGACAGTAGCAAAAACGTAATTAATAAATAATTTTAAAGTTCTTAAGTATCACGAGTACATAAATCAATTTTGTTTTAAGATTTTTCTATCAACTAATAACTTTGTGCCGAAGTCTTCGGATATTCACTGTGAAGTTTTCTTGTCACTTATTTTATGAAAATTAACATAAACTTCTTGATATTAACATAATATACGAGTTTAAATACAAAAATTAAGCCGTACATTGTGTTGAAACTCTTTAAATATTAACTTTGTGACTAAATGTCATAGACAGACCACGAGTTGGTTTTCAATTGCAAAAAAATATCGCTTCGTTCAAGTTACTCTCAATGCAAAAGCTTACATTAAAGTACTATTATGCTTTTCATAAATATGAAAACTAAATTATTTAAGATATTAATACTTTAAAAAAGACGTGCTAATGTTTTTATCATAGTTTGTGCAAAAATAATTTCAAGTATAAAAATATAATTTATATTGTAAACAAGAACGAACCCTTTTTAGACATGGCACCTGGAAGTCAGTGTATTAAAAAAACAAAAACAGTTGCACAATATGTTTTGTGTGACTGCTAGCAGTTATAGAAAGTACCTATAGACAAATAGACTTTAGCGCCTTCACTTAAATGATGTAGTTTTAGATACCACTATCAGTCATTTAATTGGCATATAGAAGTGCTGGAGTAGAAAAAGATGTGTAGAGATCGTCTTGCACTGCACTTAAACTGCACTAACTTGCACTAGGTAAATGTTATTGTCGGTCGCAAATCACAATAAGTAGATGATTGATTGATTAAAAAAGACATGAGCAAGGAAACATAACAGAAAGCAAATAGTACATAATATCGATCGAAGATCTGATCGAACTAAGAAAATGAAAGGGCTGCCAAAGGGTTCGAAAATGCCGATTCTGAATTTAAAATATTGATCGGTAATATGCCAGAAGAAAAAGGTTGATAGTGTACAGTTCCGTTACACGCATCGTTACAATCATATTAAGGTGCGACCACACCGCTGCTTAAAATACGGCGACGTTACGGAATCGCAGTGACGCATCGTATCCGTACCGTTTTTATCGCACGCCCTCGACACCGCTGCTCAAAATACGGTTTGGAAGGTTCGCGTCAAAAATATTTCGTATGGGGCACGTCACGGCGTACACGTTGCGCCTGCGTATTTTGAGCAGCGGTGTGGAGAGCATGCGGTAAAGTCGTGACGTTTACGGCACGTCATTGCGATTCCGTACCGTCAGCGTGTTTCGAGCAGCGGTGTGGAGGGCATGCGATTAAAACGGTGCGGATACGATGCATCACTGCGATTCCGTAACGTCGCCGTATTTTAAGCAGCGGTGTGGTCGCACCTTTATCAGTAACGGCCTTAAACAATATAGTATCATATATTTACTTCAATATTTATTGTCTTCGGGATATTTGACATCAAAGTCGAACAATTTTAGGCCAAAAAAGTGGTTTTCTGGTCATAACTTTTGTGTGAATTAGTTTAAAATTAAAATCTCTCTAGATTGCGTATATGTAAGATTGTTTACGTCACACCTGGCCATAATGTGAGTTTTACCGCTCGCTACGCTTACGGTAAAACTCGCATTATGGCCAGGTGGGGACGTAAAATTGTGTACTCACCACGGGCAGTAAAAAAGAAAGCCCTCTATCGCATATTTACAACCCTCGCCTGCGGCTCGGGTCCCAAATACCTGCGATTTCGGGCTTTCTTTTTTTTACAGCCCTAGGTAAGTAATGTACTATTACAGCATTCGAATATTGATAAAAGTGTTTTTTAGACCATATTAAAAAATATGTATATATAAGTGCTCATTTATTTCAAAATCCGGCTCTACAGAATGGAGATAAAAGATTTAAGATCCGATAGTGTTTTGCCTTATAATTATATGTATCTGTAATGTAAACGTTGGAATATCGACTCAAAACTTGTCAAAAATCGATAAAAACGTGTTTACCCCATAATTATTATTATTTTGTCCAAAATATGGAAAATTTCGGTAATTTCGACTCACCTCAAGGCCTCTTAGTAAAAACAAGTTATAATTTTTATACGGACCGGTGGGAATCGAGTTGTATGGACGTCCCCCCATTGATGGACCGTCACAAACCTGAGTCACAATTAATGTGTATATTTTTTAAAATCAATAGCAACAAATTGATACTGTTTTTTAGTTTATAGTAAAATGTTTTTGTGTTTAAAAAGATCTACTGTGTATGGAAATATTGTAGACAATTTTATCTTCTTTATACGTTCCATAGACATTCATACTGACAACCGTTTAAGCGCCAAGGTGAAAAAACTTGGCACCTTTAAACTAAGATGGCGGCCAACGCTCCTCCCCCTTAAGGTCTCAAACCTAGATTTTTAATAACCACCTTATAGCCTACCAATAACCATTAAAACATTTTCTACACCACCTTTTGTAAGGCAAAATGCTCCAATGATATACAGGATCTATCATATATTCTGTTTTTACAGGATATATTTCTGTACAGGATATATTATATATTAGCTTAAAATGTTTTAAACAAATCTTAGGTTCACCATTTGCTGGTCAGACTATTATTATATCAAGGATTGAAGATGGAATGATTGTTCCAATTCACCGCTAGATGTCGCGGATACTTCTAGAAACTAGCGAGCGGCGTATCGCCACAGAATAGTTACCTAGACCATATTGTTTTTCCCTAGTGATGATAGTGATGATACTTAAGTCAAATACCTGATTGATAAACCAATTTTTGGGTATCGACAGCGACGTTCCTATTGACGTCGCTGTGAAAAATATAATTCGATTTTATCGTCAAAACCAAATCGACTTGTCATTATTTTCAACCGACTTCAAGATTTCGAAGGTTCTCAACATAAAGCTCTATAAATGGAGTACGCTTCGCCTCATCTTTCCAAACAAAAAAGTCTGCCAAAATCTGAGGGGGGCGAGGTAGCACGCATGTGAATTTTTCAAGTCAAAGGTACATCATTGTCGGTTGTTAATACAGTTTATTTCTAAATGATTTTTTATGGCAGCAACGCTTTATTGACAACCAACAAAGATGTACCTTTGACTTGAAAACACCAAACATATTTGACATATTCTTTTTATACTTCATAACACTAAATGGAGCAATAGATAGTCGACTGTACAGATGTTAACATATGGTTCATTATTGGATGCAGTCTTTGGAAATGTCAAGCAAAAAAGCCAAGGATCATTTTTGATTGTATTTTCAAACAAAATATAGAAGACAGCAATCCTTAAGCGCGTTAAATATGGAGAAGTGTCAAACGTCAAATAGTTACTGCCCGTCAGAAAGAAAACGATTGTCTTTGAATCGATTCTGTAAACGAAGCTTGATTTTCGATTTAGGTTAAATCTTTTATTACGAAAGTAATGATAAATAAAGTAAAACTGTACTTACATCTGAAATGGTATTTCATCTTTTTGTAAACTAGACGAAATATAACATTTTTTTTACATCCAAAAACAGCGCCTAAGGGGGCATCCATTAATCGCGTCATATTGTATAGGGGGGGAGGGGGTCAAGAAAAAATCACTAATGATCACCACAGGGGGGAGGGGGGTCTGGACACGTATCACGTGTAATTTTTTTGTTCCTTCGTGCTATACTGTATTTCAATAAAATAAAAATTATCAACTTTTAAATGAACCAATCTGTGAAAACCAGAGTAAAATTTGCCTCGCAGTTGGACTTCTGCGTTTAGTTGAGCGGGTGAGGCGTCGCTATACTTTATGCACGGGGTCACTTAGATTGATCGCATTTTTATCAAAATCAAATTCTAATGACGGGATCCATGAGGAATCAAGGGAACTCCTGAAACCATATAAGGAGACGCATAGCAATTTATTTAAATCTAAAAACCAAACATTTGCATTTGAATAGTGCTATTTAGTGAAATTGAAACTGCTTGTGAAGACCAGAATGGAACTCCTCCACGACAAGGTTTTTTACGTCTTGGGACTAATTGTTATGACTCTTATGAAGTTATGAGATGCACTATGATTGTAAATAATTATTAGTGACATTTGAAATATTATTGTCTTCGCAGTAGGTTTATAGGGTTCCGTAGCCAAAATGACAAAAACGTAACCCTTATAGTTTCGTTATGTCCGTCTGTCCGTCCGTCCGTCCGTATGTCACAGCCATTTTACTCGGAAACTATAAAACGTATCTTAATAAATATTTCAACATAAGGTGTATTGTTGTATGCCGCTACTAAGTTTTGTAGTAAAATTGCTGAAAAAGATATATTTTCGGGGGGGGGGGGGGACTCCATACATGTAACAATTTCATTAATCATAACCAAATATCAATAATCACCCCGTAAGTCTAAAAAAAAGTGTCACTTTTGAATAGGAGATCCAAAATATATGAAAAAAATTGAGAATATTTATCGGTTTAGGAATTATTAGTTATCTCCAAAAAACGTCTTTCATAGGCAGGTACGACCTTTTGATATTACTTTTTCGATAGTAGGTACGAAACCTTCCATTATGCGTGGTCCGATACGCACTTGGCCGGTTTTTTTATTACATATTATTTTAATGTAATGTAAAAAATAGTGACCTCACTATCACATCTGTGCATACATGTGTTCTAATTTTTTTACCCTTCACGTGTACGTACGTTACGTTTTCACGTGTTAGAAAACTGTACTTACTATAGTTAGCAAAAAATTACACGTCATATTGGACAAGGGGGGGAGGGGTCCTGAATATATCACTAAAGATCACTATGGGGGAGGGGGGGTCTAAAACAAGCCAAAAACGTATGACGCGATTAATGGACGCCCCCTAAGGGCATTTTCACGGAGCTTGTTATCCATTGACAGCGATGACGAAAATGCGTGACATCGATTATTGAAATAGTTTTTATAGATGTACTAGATTTTCCCCCAATACTTTTGACAGAGGGGAAATGATACTCAGGGCCTCTCCTGGTTTAGAACTCTCTGGTTCTCAATGAGCGTTGCCGCGATCGAGTTTTTCACTTGATGGCAACACTGTGGCGACAGGTGTTTTTGACAGCAAATGTTAAAATCCACCAATAAACAAAGTATTATGGATGGTACAAGAAGGATCTATAAATCTCTATGTTACAAAAGTGTCCGTCAAAAGACGATAAACTGATGGCGCCACAATGATATTATATTTGATTAAATTAATTTTGAAATTGAAAAAAATTAAATCCAAAATAATTATTTGCGGAGATGAAAAACACTCTTAATATTAATTTTATTTAGAAAGTCATATAAGTATTAAATATCGGTAATTCGTTTCAAGTGCTGAACTATACCTAGCGCCACCCGGTGATATTTGGAACTATTGTTTAGTGCTTACCTGGACTTTTTCGACCGTTTTCCTATAAGAGAGTTCCATCCTTCCTATACCATCCATACAAAGTATGATTAGATTTCCGTTTGAGCTTCAAGATGGCTACGTCGTCTTTAGAATAGTTTTTTGTTTTTTGCTCATTTACGTAGTTCAGTGTGTAATATTGATAGCTTATTGTGCGGTGACCTAACGAACAAGTGTGCAGCTAATGAAAAATTAGCCCCAAAACGCGAGTACCCATCCTTTAGTTGAACAAACGGTTATCCGGGGTCCCGGCCACCCACGTGTTTGTAAGGAGGCTATCACCTTACAATCAACAAGGCCTTAACCGAACAACGTTGCTTTTATTTTATTTTACTTAAATGAATGAAATCATAAGTGTAACTTGACATTGGCAGAATTCACCTCGCTAAAATAGGCGAGGAGTAAAAGCCATTAATTAAAAAAAAAAAGTATGATTAAAGCATGAAGTTAAATACAATCTGGAGGTCATACTTCGACCACAAAGTGAGGCCGAAAGAGAGGGTAATGTAGGGGGCTGCATCTCATTCTAAGTAGAGTGACCATATGTACTATGATGTATGTGGGATTGTGATAGTATGAAGATAAATATAAAATTAAATATGCTTGTCGTCTAGTAAGTATTGTCCAGAAAGAGAAGTCTCATAGTTCATATGGGAACTTATACATTCTACTGACTTAAGGAGCTGGCCACTTCAGATACGTTGACGCAATAATGAGAGCAGAGAACCCCTCTAATTAGTTTACTATTTTAAACTTATTGCTAGATCCAGGCATCTGGCAGCTATTTATCGGAGGACGTCAGAGTGACAGACCAGCAAAATATTTCAGTTAATAGGTAAAAACTGTCGAAGCCTATCGCTAATATAATAACAAAAAAACCGCCCAAGTGCGAGTCGCATTCGCACACCGAGGGTTCCGTACAAACCTATAACAAGCAAAAGTTGTAGTATGTTTATTACTTATTTCAATTTAATACCTCTACGCGTTTACGAGGAAAAAGGTAGTAAGTTTAAAATTAAAAAAAATATTTTTTGCATGATTTTACTAAAAATGTCTACTTTTCGTAATTTTTCCTTTGTTTGTGCTATATGAAGTTTCTTCGTGCCAACTTTCAAGTTTCTGAGTTTACGGGAAGTACCCTTTAGGTTTTGAGTTTCTTGCGAGTACTTCAGTTTCAAAATATGCGACTTAAATTGCTATTTCTTTTGATTGCGTTGACATAAAAGTTTGGTTTTGCTACATCTGAAAGGTCCTATAGCCCTGAGTATTTGACATGAATTTCAATTTAATACCTCCACGCGTTTACGAGGAAAAAGGTAGTAAGTTTAAAATAAAAAAAAATATTTTTTGTATGATTTTACTAAAAATGTCTACTTTTTGTAATTTTTCCATTGTCTATGCTATATGACGTTGCTTCGTGCAAAATTTCAAGTTTCTGAGTTCCCAGGAAGTACCCCGTAGGTTTTTCGAGTGCCGATAAACTCTAAAATTTGCAGCATAAACGACTGTAACTTTTGATTGCGTTGGCTTTTAAGTTTGATTTTTTCACAGCTCCAAGGGACAATACACCTGAGTATTTGATATAAATTTCAGCTTGATACCTTCACGCGTTCCTGAGAAAAATGGTCTTGACAGACAGACAGACAGACAGACAGACAGACAGACAGACAGACAGACAGACAGACAGACAGACAGACAGACAGACAGACAGACAGACAGACAGACAGACAGACAGACAGACAGACAGACAGACAGACAGACAGACAGACAGACAGACAGACAGACAGACAGACAGACAGACAGACAGACAGACAGACAGACAGACAGACAGACAGACAGACAGACAGACAGACAGACAGACAGACAGACAGACAGACAGACAGACAGACAGACAGACAGACAGACAGACAGACAGACAGACAGACAGACAGATAGACAGACAGACAGACAGACAGACGGACAACAAAGTGATCCTATAAGGGTTCCGTTTTTTCCTTTCGAGGAACCCTAAAAAGTACACACATTGCGTATCGCTACGGAAAACAGTAGGTAGGCGACAAACAATACATTAACGTAACGTCATTTTGCACTATTTTTCCCCAACAGAAACTCCTGAAAATTATATAATCTTATTAATTACATGATAATGCACTGCATCAAACCTAGAACTGTAAGATATTTATTTCTTACAACTCGTTTGCATAACACCGATGAACAATTGCCAGATGTCCGCGTCTTAAAATAGGGGATTGTTAGTGTAGCAAACTAAAACTAAGTAAGTACAGGGGGTTCGTGGCTCTCACTATTGCGTCATATCTAATGTGGACAGTTCTCCGACTTTTTTTTTTTTTAATTTATTGAATAAGAAAAGTAAATTACAATATTTTATATTACAAGAACCATCATTGGCAAAACCTTAGAGAGGTTTGTGTGCCGACGGGGAGTTCAAAAAACAATTATATTATTTTTAATTAATACTAGATCTTACATCTAATTATGTAGATAAGATAGTCTTAAAAAATTAAGTTAAAAAAGTAAGAATATACTTAAAGGTAAATAAAGAAAACATCAATAACATCAAACTGCTCAATGCATGGTTGACTGGAAGAGATCTCTTCCATGTACAAATATTGTATATTCTTCCTGTTGTATTTTTCTTTGTTGTACAAATGTTGTACAATAAAGTATATTTTAACGGCCTCCTAGCCTAGTCGGTAGTGACCCTGCCTATGAAGCAGGAGGTCCCGGGTTCGAATCCTGGTCAGCGCATTTATTTGTGTGTTTATCACGGATGTTTGTTCCTGAGTTATGGATGTTTTCTATGTATTTAAGTATTTATGTGTATCTATTACATATATCGTCGTCTAGTACCCACAACATAAGCCTTATTGAGCTTACTGTGGGACTAGGTTGATTTGTGTAAGATTGTCCCATAATATTTATTTATTTATTATACTGCCACTACTACAATTTTTTGTATGGCCTTGTGCCATTTTAGGACCCTTTCGAAAGAGCCTAAAAAGATCCGCGGGCCACTCCTGTCCTGTGTAAGTAATACTTACGAACAGACCATGTACTTATGTACATTTCTGTAAAAACAACAAAACCGACCCGCAGCTTGCCGACATCATAGTCACCCTATTGTTTGACAATCTTAACTTGTTGTTAAATCGTAAAATTGAATGATTGTGGATTACCAGTGAAAGGAAAGTCTACTTTATTGTAAAGTCTGACCCCTGCACCCTTTTACGCAACATATCTTGACCATTTTTACTTAAAAATGTTGTTACGAAATGTTGTTGAGCTGAGCGGCGTCATTTGAAATAATATCAGTGACATATTATGTCAGTGATGGGACTGATGGGATGGGGATACCAGACCGTATTTTAAATATTACAAAACTTGCTACTGTCTGCAATATTCATTGCAATTCTTTAATTTAATGAATGAATAATATTTACGTCGTAAAAAAATTCAAAGCAGCTAAAAGGGAACAAAGTATTAATTCAAATCTTGCAATAAATTATTATAAGTAGGAAGTAAATTCTAGTGTGTTACTAAAATAAATGTAGATAAATAAAACCACATTGGTAAGTTTCATAAGTTGGCAGCATTGTGCGAGTGAGACACCGCCCCCTACATTATGCTCTCTATCGGACCGTTTTTATTACTTTTTACTAGTGACCTATGAACGACTGTTTTGCTCGGTAATAAGGTTCAACTGTGGTTAGGGAAATATAGTAAAAGTACTATCCGGATTGTCTTCTGATCCGTGGATTAAAGTGGATAATGACAGCTAGACCTCTCGTCACGGTGCTGCCATCTAGTGAAAATCTCTATCATATATGTACACAAATCGGTCCAGCCAGTATTCTGGCCTGGCTGGACCGATTTGGAAAACTCTTTTTTTGTTTGAAAGAGTTTTCCAAATATATACTTCACAGTTGGTCTCATTGTCATCAAATCAGGATCTGATGATGGGATGCTGGAGAAATCGAGGGAACTCTTCAACTATTATAGGCACACCTATCGTGATTTGAGTATTTTTTACAGTTAGCTCGGGCATTTGCTTTTGGAAAGGTGGAGGCTAAGTGAAGTCGGTTCTTTTTTGTTAAAAAAATATTATTTAATTGGTTAACTACGAGTAATCGTTTATTTGAAATCCTGATTTTTTTGTTAGGGTTCCGTAGCCAAAATGGCAAAAACGGAACTTGCAGATATAATCACCTCGAAATTGTAAAAAATTGTGTCGTCTCCCCCGTAACTTTTGAACCGGAGATCCAAAATTTTTGCATCTTTCAACAAAAATTGTTTTGAACATTATCGGTTAACAGAGATGTGACTTATTTAAAATGCAAATACAAAATGCAAAATACCTATTTCCTATTTTTTATTTAAATACCTTTTTAACAAAAGCATTTTGTATTTTATTTGAAATACTTTTTGGGACCCATTTTCTATTTTGAAAATACAAAATACTTTATTTTGTAACTTAACATAATGTTGGTAGAAAGGATAGGTTTAACAGGTTATAGTTATATATTGCTCCTACGTGGGTGATTGGTAGGACAGGACACCGCGTAACCAAGGGAAAAAAGGCACTCATTCCTGACGATCTCGTCATTTTGTAACTAGTCGTCTGTTTTGAAATGGAGAGTTAAGATAAGTATGGAAATCATCATCCTCGTTAGCGTGTCCCGGCTTGCCGAACTAATCACATGAATTGGCATAGACACTAGTTTTTACAAAAGCGACTAACATCTAACCTTCCAACTCAGAGGAGAAACTACGCCTTATTGGGAATAGTTCTTGTTTCCGTGGGATATTTTCCTTCACCGAAAAGCGACTGATAAATATCAACCGATAATTCGTTCGGGATTCGATCCCGAGACCTCCAGATTGAAAGTCGGACGTCTTATCGCCAGGATACCAGCGCTTATAAAATAATGGAAATCGTATTAAATAGCAATCCATTTTTGTACCGAATTTACATTGCATTAAACTAAAAAATATATACATGCTTGGAAAGTAAATTCCCTGGAACGGAAATGATTGACATTTGGATCCATATAGATAAATATAACTCACTATCAGAGCATGAAAAAAAACCATTTAATTACATGTATCAAGTGCCGACCCTAACAAATATTTTTTAATACAATTGCTCAAAAAGTTTAGTTTATATAGCTGCAAATCGTGCGTAAAATTTGATTTTATGCACTAGTGCTAAAAAGTAATCTGATCTGCAAATCGTGCGTAAAGTTTGATTTTACGCACGATTTGCAGATGAGAATTTTAAATAAATGAGTATTATGCGAGACCCGCTTATAAATGACCCACCTGAACTACGCGCGATTGGGCATAAAGGAGTATTATGCGAGACCCAATAGTATTCCTTGAACAACGCGCGATTGAATGAAGCTGTCTTTCGTACACTGACAGAATATAAATGTAATTTTATTTCATTGTAGTTTTTTCGCAATTGTATTAAAAACGTTGTTCGACACACGTGCGGAAGTGTCATTTTCACTCGTCCCGAGTCTTGACCCTCGCCTCTCGGCTCGGGTCAAGTAACCTCGGTAATCGTGCAAAATGACATACTTCTCGCACTTGTATCGAAAACTACTATTAACCATTTACCTACAAAACAAATTAGTGGCACACAAAACATTTGCTTTATATTTATTGATAAAAATGGCTATGCTATGACTATGACTATGGCATATGATCACGGGCAGACGGACATGACGAGCTAAGGATTCCGCTTTTTCCATCTTTGCGACGGAATTCTAAAAAGCATTTGTATTTTAAAAATACCTATTTTGTATTTAGTATTTGAAATACAATTTTGCTAAGTATTTTGTATTGTGCATTTGAAATAGTAAATTATGAAAGTATTTGCATTTTGTATTTAAATACTTTTTCTAAAACCATTTTGCACATCTCTGTCGGTTAAAGTGTTTTCGAGTGATCTGCAAAACACCTCTCCCACAACAGGCAGATAATTATGATAAGACCTTTTGATAATTGAACGAAACCCTCCATTATACATAGGCTGCTATTTATATATCCGGAAACCGGGATTACAATCTTCTTAAATAGCATATTTGACCTCCATGGTGAAATTTGAACTTTTTTAAGTACTGGCCGGTATATTTTTTCTTTATTATTAACGCTCGTGTTTTGTTTTTGACGGGTTTTAAATGTCATCTCGGAGCAAGAATGGAACTCACTCGTGAAAATATTCGTGCTATGATTTATTATGATTTTCGGCGTGGTTTAACGCAACAACAGTGCATAGATCAACTAACTTCAACTTTTGGTGATGAAGCCCCATCTAAAACTACTGTGTATCACTGGTTTAGTGAGTTCAATCGTGGACGTAGTATGCTTACGGACGAAGTTAAGGCAGGTCGCCCGAAATCGGTCGTTGTACAACAAAATATCGAGGCTGTGCGAAAACTTATAATGGACGACCGACATGTTACGTACCGCGAGATAGAGGCGACTCTGGGTATTTTTATGACCAGCATTAATAGCATATTACATAATTATTTGGCTGTAAAAAAAAATTGTTCGCGTTGGATACCCCACAACTTAACAAAAGAGCAAAAAGATGCTCGCGTCGAATGGTGCAATAAAATGTTAAAAAAATATAACCGTGGTGACTCAAAAGCCGTTTATAACATCTATACAGGTGACGAATCCTGGATCTATGCATACGATCCCGAAACGAAGCAACAATCAACGGTATGGGTGTTTCAAAATGAGCCGAACCCTACGAAAGTTACTCGTGCAAAAAGTACATTGAAACAAATGGTGGCCTGCTTCTTCGGTATTAATGGCCATGTAGCTACAGTGCCACTAGAAAACCGTAGAACGGTTAATTCAGAGTGGTACACGACCATTTGCTTACCGGAAGTATTTGAACAAATTCGTAAAACTAACCAGCGACGAAGAATCATTCTTCATCATGACAATGCCAGCTGTCATACGTCACGCGAAACAACTCTATTTTTGGAGGGTCAAAATGTGGAATTAACGGGTCATCCGCCGTACAGCCCTGACTTGGCACCCAACGATTTTGATTTATTTCCAAATATAAAGAATAAATTACGCGCTCAACGATTTTCGACCGCTGAAGATGCTGTCGACGCATTCAAACAACACGTTATGGAGGTACCTCAGGCGGAGTGGCAGAAGTGCTTTAAAAATTGGTTCACGCGAATTCAAAAGTGCATAGATCATCAAGGGGAATACTTTGAAAAACAATAAAACCATTTTCAGCCGTGTACGTTTGTTTGTTTTTTTGTTTCCGGATATATAAGTAGCAACCTCGTACGTATTGCGACACGCACATGGTCGGTTTTTCTGAAGATAAACGCGCAGTTATATGTGGTCCTTCAATACGTTTCAAACAAATTTCAGGTTCATATGGAATTATTGTTCCAATTGACCGCCAGATGTCGTAGATTCTTCGAGGAACTAGCGAATGGTGCAAAGCCACAGAATATACTAGTAGTCAAACGAATAAAGGTTGAACACGCCAAAACCTGGGCATGTAAAAATAGCTATAGTTATTCTAAAAATTGAGATATTCAAACTTTTTAAACAACAATTTTCTCACAAGGAACTGGGCTATAAAATGATGATAGTTTTATTTTCTTTTATTTATTCGTTGGCAAAATGTAGAGCGTACAACATCAAAAACGTGAACGCATTTTGCACGAACATGTAAAAAATCCCATGTTAAGTTACATAGATATCGCGAAAAGGCTGAAACATCCACAATCTACGTTTGGTCACGTATTAAAAACTTTCCATGAACGCTTGACAATAAATAGAAAGCCAGGAAGTGGTGGGTTGCAGGGAGTCAAGAATAAGAAAAAGGAAAGAGTATTTTAAAGATTTTTGCCTCAAATCATACGATTTCATCTCGTGATGTTGCTAAAAAAGTGAAAATGTCTCAGTCCTATCTCCAAAAAGTGAAACAGAGGGCATGACTGAGGAGTTATAAAGCCCAGGCCGCACCAGATCGAGACTCAAAACAGAACCTATCCGCAAAGATACGGTCGCGACAACTCTATGAAGATTTTCTTACAAAATTTGAATGCCCGGTGATGGACGACGAGACGTATATAAAATTGGATTTTAAACAAATACCTGGTCAAGAGTTTTATACTAGCAAATCTCGAACAGATACTCCTGAAGATTTTGAATTAAAAAAAAGAGGGCAATTTCCAAAAAAATCCTTCTTTGGCAGGCAATAGGTAGCTGTGGTAAAAGAAGTCGCTCGTTTATCGCCACCGGGACAATAAACGGCGATATTTATCGGAAAGATTGTTTACAGAAGCGTTTGCTGCCTTTTATAAGACAGCATGCCTCCCTACTGCGGATATGGCCAGATCTAGCCAGTTCCCAATACGCAAAATCAGTTATGGAATGGTACAACGCTAACAGGATCATGGTGGTACCCAAAATATGAAATCCGCCAAATAGTCCAGAACTGCGGCCCGTTGAAGAAGGAGTATTATGAAAGGAATTCTAAAAAAGAAAGGCCGAGAAGTAAAATCGGTCCCTGCGCTACAAAAAATATGGACCTGGGCGACAAAAATCTTTTCTAAAGAGACGGTGCAAAGTCTTATGAGCCCTGTGTGTAGAAAAGTTCGATTTATGGCTTACTGTGTAAACATTAATTGAAATTAAAAATGTGATTTTAGAATTCATTAAATTTGTCATTAAATGTGGTATTCATAATGTAGTTATTTATTTTCAAACTGGTTTAAAAACAAATTTTGCGTGCCCAAGTTTTGGCGTGTTCAACCTTTAGTAACTTTGGTATATCGAAGCTTTTAAACGAAGTTGATGAGAATTTTTGGCAACGACTTTCTTCTAGACCATCGCGACTTTACAAAATAATTTTCGCTTATTTGACATGTTATTTATTTTATGCTGGTTTTATATGGATTAATACTAATTTTGTTCTTTTGGTACAACATTTTGGAAATAGAGGGAGTATTTAAGAAAAAAATTAAACGGACGTTCCAAACAGTTTTCCGCAACTTTGTCCTCAAGGCCGGTGACGTCACAAACCTCACGCTTTTTAGGGTTGTCGTAGCCAAAATGGCAAAAACGGAACCCTTATAGTTTTGTCATGTCCGTCTGTCCGTCCGTCCGTCCGTATGTCACAGCTATATTACTCGGAGACTATAAGACGTATGTTAATAAAATGTCTTTTTTTTTAAATTAAATATCAACATTGTATTGCACATCAATCGATAGGTCTTTAAAAATAACATGGAGGTTCTTTTGAACATTTTGTGATTAATAGAATATTTTCAGAAATAATCGCTTCGAAAGTCAGAAAAGTTGTGCCCCCCCCTGTAACTTTGGCAAACAGTTCACTCTCACGCTCACACATTACCTTGAACGCGAGCGTGAGGGCAATATTACAGTGCGCGTGCGACAGAGACAAATAGGGATAGGTCAATGCTCGAATTTTGTTGGGGTAGCAGCAATGATAATTTGAGAGTTCTTATACGGGGTGGATTTTCTTCTTGGGCTCATTACTGACCCTGCAGGTATATTTTTTCGAAAAAAAAGTAGTCGAAATATTTTCTTGTGATATAATGATCAACTGGTAATATATAAAAGCATTGAAAAACGCTACATGAAAAATCGCTGCATTCAAAAAGACGATCAATGAAATTTGCGATTGTGATAAAATGCGATGTGAAAATTCGCTACTATGAAAATATGATTTAAAAAAATCATCGAACAAATTTGACAGTTGACAGATGATGTTTTTCTCTTGCCGTTATAACAACAAATATTTGATTATTATAACGTATATTTTGCCGTTATAAAACAGAATAAAATAAATATTCCATACAACAGACATGATTTTTTTGCCGTTTTACAACTTAACACAGGGATTATACAAAAACCGGCCAAGAGCGTGTCGGGCCACGCTCAGTGTAGGGTTCCGTAGTTTTCCGTCCGTCATAGTAAGTGTCCCCACTTAAGAGTTAAAATAACACCGCCATGTAGGATATGATATGAGCGTTCTACGTACGGCGACATCTATCGGCAAATTAAGTAAACTATTGCGCGCGAGCTTAAAGTATGGAAGATGATTTTTATGGGATAATTCTTTATTGATTTTCACCGTTTTTACTTTATTTGAAAGCACGTCATTTCATTGTGATTTTGTAGAAATTACAGATACAATAAACACCTGCTTATACGGTTAAATTACAAACTTAGTTCAGAAATGATTTTGTAATTTTTTTTCAAAAACTATTCAACCTATCAAGTTCAAAATAATTTTCCTAGAAAGTTTTTATAAAGTTCTACTTTTGTTTTTTTTATATTGAAAACTTAGAGGGGGGGGGGGGACACACATTTTTGTTTACTTCTGGAGCGATTATTTTCGAAAATATTTACAATATCAAAAAATGATTTTAGTAAACCCATATTAATTTTTAAATACCTATCCAACAATATATCACACGTTAGGGTTGAAACGAAAAAAAAAAATCACTCCCCACTTTACGTATAGGGGAGGTACCCTAATAAAACATTTTATTCCACTTTTTATTTTACCACTTTGTCGGCGTGATTGATATACATATTAGTACCAAATTTCAGCTTTCTAGTGCTAACGGTCACTGAGATTATCCGCGGACGGACGGACGGACGGGCAGACATGGCGAAACTATAAGGGTTCCTAGTTGACTACGGAACCCTAAAAATTGATTAATTTATTAGGAAATACAATCCCTGGGGGGCGCCACTGGACGGTCGACACAGTCTTAAAAAAGTCTCAGTTCGGCATTCACTGGTCTGACTATCTATACCAAGTTGGAATTATTGTTTCAATTAATCGCTAGATGTCGCCGATTATTCGAGAAACTAGCGAACGCCGCAGTGCCACAGAATATACTAGTGGTTAAAAGCATTATTATGAAGTATGCCGTTATAAATCACCCTATGTTATCTGTATGATAGTTATTTTTGGTAAGCGACATCCTTTTCGACGTCGTTATGTAAAAAAAAAACCGGCTAAGTGCGTGTCGGACCACGCATAGGAGGGTTCCGTACCTTCAATGGAATAAGAACCAAACTAATATCACAGATTATATAATAGTTCTTACGAACAGATATGAATCACTCATAGAAAAAGCAAATACCTACGGTTTACGTACCTACGCAATAATACAATGGAGCGGCCTTCAACGCGCGGCACGCCGCACCTCCCGCGCACCCGCACAATCGCTAGGGTCGCCTATGTATAGTTAAGGAAATAGGTATTTTGCATTGATTCAGTGTTTAAGTGGTTCGCATGGTGCATAACAATAATAGTTACATGAGTAATATTGATCGATATTTTGTTGCCGTTGCCGCGATGAGAGTATGATTAATCTTGACAGATTTGCCACACACTGTCAAAATTAATATGGATTGACAGCTATCTCAATCTTATTCAAATCGCCTTTTAGTAATATCATCATAGTTATTTGAGAGATTAATAAAGATAACATGTCTATTATTATTATAACATAAGTGAATCCTCCTTTTTTGTAAAGCGTCGGCAACGCGCATTTGACTCCTTTGAAGTTGCAGGCGACCATAGGTTACGGTAGCTGCTTACCTTCAGGCGGGCCGTATGCTTGTTTGCCACCAACGTGGTAAAAAAAAAAGTTTGTATGCCTACTTACCTTGGCCATCCGTCGGCAGAGCGAAAAACGATAAGTTTTTATTAGCTTTGCTATTTTTACATTCAACCACATCGCAATAATTTTTTGTTCCGAGTTCCGAGTAGCGTCGCGCGCGGTACGACGTGCGTTCAGTGAGTGCGTTGGTAGCCCACTGACTTTAGCTCCCTCGGCGAAGGCGCAAAACGTAGGAATATCCAGGCAGCGAAACTTAGGTGCCGATGACAGACGTATGACGTAGCGGCTGCATACAGAGTGTTGTTTATCTAGATGATAGATAATGATTAATCACTAAAGACTTATTGGCCTCTTTAGTTCACGGATATTTTATTGACACTTGAAACGGCCAGTACTCATAAAAACATAATTACTTAACTGTCTTTGTCATTTTCATCAGAAAATTATCGAAGACAATATAATATTGTACATCGTTTTAGTATTTTTTGTTCCTGAATTTAAGAAATGTGAATTGATAAGGTACAGCATTTATAATTAACACATTATAGGTATCGCTTGACCGTAGTCGCCATGGAGTCTATGCAGCCGTTTTTGCAGACGTTTCCTTAGTTGTTAAAGATGAAAAAATGTTTTGCTTCTGCTGTCAGCAAAATTTAACTGCTAAACCAAGTAACATAGAAAAACATTTAAAAACTAAAAAGCACATTGAAAGAGAAGGATCAAAAATGACACAACAAGATTTTAATATGGATTTAACAAATTTCATGATAGCTTCAAACATACCTTGGAAAAAATTGCAAAATAAAAACTTTTCTGATTTTCTTCAAAAATGCGTAAGCGGTCATTATGCAAATTCTGTGAGTATACCATCAGAAGCAAATTTAAGACAACACTATTTGCCAAAAACGTTTCAAAAGGCTTATACGCTTCCATACGACAAGATATAGGTGACTCCTATATTTATGTAAGTGTGGATGAGACGCAAGATAGATTACAGCAAAACGTTGCGAATGTAATCGTGAAAGCTCTTAAGGAAAGTAACGCGAGCAGGCCGCATATTATCGCTTGTCAAGTTCTGGACAGAACGAATAACGTCACAATTCATGATTTAGTTGTTAACTCGCTGAACAAACTATTCGGAAGTGTCAATTATCATGACAGAGTGGCCTTATTCCTCACTGATGGAGCTGCGTATATGCTAAAAGCAGGCAGCGTACTAAACGGCATTTTTCCTAATATGACCCATGTAACGTGTGTTGCCCACGGATTTAACCGTCTAGCTGAGACAATTCGAGGTTTATACAATGATGTTAACGAATTAATATCAAGTATAAAATCGGTATTCTTAAAATCGCCCTCAAGAGTGAGAGTATTAAAACAGCTTTACCCTGACATGCCACTACCACCACGACCCGTTATAACGAGATGGAAGACGTGGATTCAGGCCTGCTTATACTACAGGACATACTTTTCTGAAATCACAAATGTTGTTAATGCACTAAACGAACGAAATTCAGCCAAAGTAACAAGAGCAAAATTAGCTCTTTGCAAACCTAATGTGAGAGAAAAAATATGTTTCATAGCAGAAAACTGCGACATATTGGTTCATTCCACTAAGCAAATACAAAACTCGAAACTGAAATTGAGTGAGTCATTGCGTGTGATTAAAACTGTTACGGCAAAATTATCTAAGATTGGGTTACATTCCAAAGGAAAAAATATATATCGGAAACATAAAACAATATTACAGAAAAACAAAGGACTACAAATCATGAAAAATATGGCTGACTTAAACGACCAAAAGGAAATTTGTCTCTATGAATTCTCAGAAAGAATGAACTTGTGGCGTTTTTTCAAATATGCTCCGATTACTTTCAGTAGAAGTGGAAAGATCATTTTCAATTTTGAAGTGGATTTTTACCAGCACGCGGTGTAACATGACTCCTAGTAGTTTAGAGCAAATACTGATTATCAATTTCGAATTGAAATATAATCAATGAAGTGTTTACAAACCTCTTTCTACCTAAGCTTTAGCATAGGCTATGCTAGCATAGGATATGTCAATGGCAGTTATTTACAGAAGAAAAACTTTAGTCTCGTCCATAAATATAAATGAAAAGCAATAAATCATTGTAACTGGTCGTTCAGGATGGGTAAAAATCAGTCGGTTCCGAAATCATTACGAGACATTGCAATGGAGAGTATTGCCAAAATATTAAACCGAAATCTTCTTCAGTACTTAGATAAGAAGGATGAATACGATTTTGCTGAAAAAGTAAGTAATTATTAAAATACTAGCTTTCCGCCCGCGACTTCGTCCGCGTATAAAACGGTTCCTCATACATTGTTTCATATCCAATTTTATCTTCTTAACTAACTTTTGTTAATCCCCGAACCATCTTCTTAATCTATTTATACTTATAGCTATACAAACTTTCAACCCCTTTTTTACCCTGTTAGAGGTTGAATTTTAAAAAACTCTGAAATTACTTTTATTGTTTTTTAATTATTAGTAAACGTACGAAGTTTCAAATCTCTAACTCAAAATTTTAAACCCCGTCCATACAAACTTTCAACCCCCTTTTTACCCCCTTAGGGGGTGAATTTAGAAAAACCCCTTCTTAGTGGATACTAACGTTATAAAAACAACCTATTGTGAAAAATTCAGCTCTCTAGGTCCAACGGTTCGGGCTGGGCGTTGATTTAAGTGAGTCAGTCAGTCAGTCAGTCAGTCAGGACTTTTACGTTTATATAAAAATACTGATTATCAATTTCGAATTGAAATATAATCAATGAAGAGTTTACAAACCTCTTTCTACCTAAGCTTTAGCCTATGTCAATGGCAATTATTTACAGAAGAAAAACTTTAGTCTCGTCTATAAATATAAATGAAAAGCAATAAATCATTGTAACTGGTCGTTCAGGATGGGTAAAAATCAGTCGGTTCCGAAATCATTACGAGACATTGCAATGGAGAGTATTGCCAAAATATTAAACCGAAATCTTCTTCAGTACTTAGATAAGAAGGATGAATACGATTTTGCTGAAAAAGTAAGTAATTATTAAAATATAGACATATCATATAAATACATTGTTGTATTAAGTCATTCTGACAATTTATTGAATGACATTTATTGTTTTAGATGCTAAATTTTCATGGATGGATTTGGAATTTGAACTTGCCAAAAGTATTACACAAAGAACTATTTTTAATGTCGTTACCATCAGAAGAAATCGATTTAGATGAAAAAGGGTTGACTTTCAATAGTATTTGCTCCAAGTGCGGGTATAAGGATTATGAAGAGAACAGCGACAATTTGTATAACTGGCGGGAGATTCGAGATTTATATTGTCCTGAATGTACGTGTGAAATGTATATATGTAAATAAAGAAGAAATTTAAGACGTTCTGTTCTGCAAAAGAAATTTAGTTTGTTGTTTTCAGTTTTCTTGTGAACATATTTTTCTTCAAATACATTACCCAGTAAAATGTTGTATTTAGATAAATAATATTTAAAAAATAAATAGCCTTCCTTGTCACTATTTTTTTCGCCAACGACGTATAGATCTACACACGGCAGTGTGTCCGCCAAGTTCGAGCAAAAAAAAGCGACACACCGGCCGTGGGTTATATTACACGAACCATTTCGGGCCAATTTCGACCACCTTATTACTCAAAACATATTTTATCTACGCATATGAAATTTCGAGTGTCTGTTGACATCCCCTTAATTGTCTAGAATACAAAATTTCATTATTCTACCTATAGCAGTTCTTGAGATATTGACGTCAGAAAATCGCTATTTTTACTATACACTCACTGACTCACTGACTCATCAAAAACCTAGACCACTTCCAATGGTCGTACTGACTTGAAATTTGGCATGGAGATAGGTCTTAAGGTCAAAGTAAAGGGAAAAATCTGAAAACGGCCAATTGTGAGTCAGTTTTAAAAATAGCGAAGGTGTAACTTTGTTCTACTATGAAGTCATAATGAACTAAGTGGGTCTATCTTCCAATGGTCGTACCGACCTGAAATTTGGCTCGAAGGTTTGTCTTTAGGTCGAAATAAAGTAAAAATCTGAAAACGGCCAAGTCTGAGTCAGTTTCGAAAACAACGAATGTGTAATTTTGTTCTACTATAAGTAGGTATGGAGTGGAAATGAGATAAGACTTATTTAAATTTAGATACATACCAATTTAAGACAATACATGTTTGTCTTAAAGACAAGAACAATAAAATTGTTCACCACTCTGCGTGTGTCTGTTGCGGGAACCGAACCCACGATTTACGAAGTACAAAGCAGGTCACTAGGAACACTAGGTGCGCTAAATCAGTCAAACAAAAATGAAAAGACTATTTTTTCTCGCATAGTCTAAATAATTTCTAATTTTACAACGAATAAAATCGCAGATTCAAGAACATGGAAATCATATATACTCTAAGATGGAATTATATATACTACTGCCCATCTCACCCTCCGATACGCCACGGGATGAGATGGGATGGTGCACTTCTAGGGCTACATAATAGGCCACCAATTATAATACCTACTGGTAGGTAGGTATTACCAAGTTATTAATTATCTATGTAGGTAGCGTACTTACAAACAGAATAAAGTACGTTATTGATGTATGTAATTATATGTAAGTAGGTACATTTTATAGGTGTAGGGAGCCAGTTTATTTGTAAAAATCACCTATAAATAAATAGTAAAATAGAATTAGACGCTAAGTATAAAGGGTATAGTATAAAGTACATACCTAAGTGGAATGAGACATTTCCTAAAGCAAAAGTGATAAAAAAATAATAAAGAACCTACACCTAACAAAAATAAATGAAATCCCATCAAAAACATAAATGTGAAAGGCTGCCAAGTTCGATACTATGGGAATGCTTCGCCTATAAAAGAAGTGAGATCTGAATAAGTACCAAGTTCCATAAAAATACCTCAAATCATAAATAGTTATAGGATTGCACACTTGATTTCCAGCAGTTTTTAAGGTACATTTTGAATAAGTATCACGTTACATAGAAATACCTAAAATTATAATAGAGAAACGCACACCGGTTTTTTTAGCAGTTTCCTGATAACATTTATTATTTTCAGTACATTTTAATGATGTTACTTGGCAAGTTTTTACACACCACACACCTTTTCAATGCAATGAATCGACACCTTTGGACTGCAATGTGTCAAGTATATAATTTTCTATTAAAACTTGCCAAGTTACATCATTAAAAAGTACTGAAAATAATAAATGTTATCAGGAAACTGCTAAAAAAACCGGTGTGCGTTTCTCTGACTATTATAATTTTAGGTATTTCTATGTAACGTGATACTTATTCAAAATGTACCTTAAAAACTGCTGGAAATCAAGTGTGCATTCCTATAACTATTTATGATTTGAGGTATTTTTATGGAACTTGGTACTTATTCAGATCTCACTTCTTTTATAGGCGAAGCATTTCCATAGTATCGAACTTGGCAGCCTTTCACATTTATGTTTTTGATGGGATATACCTATATCGGCACTGCAAGTTCAACGCTAACGACTGATATACGTATGCATCGAAATACGCGAGCCGAAAACGTCCTTAATTTATTTGTGTAAGGTTGAATATAAAGTTAGGCATTGCTATTAACTCGGCGTGCTAGTGACAAATCTTGTTGGCTCCACTTCTCAAGTCCATCCTTGGGCCCTAAAGAATAATCATGCGGAAGGAAATCTCTTGTTCACGAAGGGCCGTATTTTTTCTGCTACAACGGCCTAGAGGTGTGCGCCGGTGGCAAAATCATCGGCGGCGGCGTCCGATCGTTTTTTGACCGGCGGCGGCGGCGTGATCGGCGTGAAATCGGCGTGGTACATATTTTTAATATGCCTGGGGAATTTTACTAATTACCTTCTAAATTGACCCCTACTGAGTATTTATAAGGATAAACTGCTATAATAAAACACCCCAAATCTTTAAAAAAATATGATTGTCTCGAAAACATTGCACATTTTAAATCAAAGAATTGAATTTAAAGAATTTTACAAAAGATGGACTAGTTATCGTCCACATTTATAGCTCCGTACTTAATGTTTTATCTATGTAGAACTGGCCACACCACTTGCCTGAAAATCAACTACGATAATAATACAAAAGCACCGAAGTTAACAAGTGCAGAACAGACTGATTTACAATTTGTAATTTGTGAGAGAAAATGTTGATTCTAAGTTCTAAAAGACAAAGATGCTTGCGGTAGCCCGAATTTGCTAACGAAATAAAATCTACATTTTATTTTAACGTTCTTCGATGGATGGATTGGATTCTAGGTTGTTATCAAATACAAAAATTGAAAAATAATCAAACCCAGTTGGGCTTGAACCAACATCAATACGCCTTGCCAGGGCTCGATCGCTTTACCGATTCGCAACATACATGAATTTTTAGGAAGACGTCATTTGATTGGAAATAGAATCAAATGACGGTCTTCCCAAAAATTTATCTAATAAACGTTAGATTCAAATGTCTCTAATAAACCTACTATCTATTGTAGCCTTAAAACGTCAAAAATGCGAAAATACGTTAGGCATCTGCGCCTCGCGTCAAACACGTGCGTGTCACCGCCGTGTCCATCGTGTCGGGCCACGCTCAGTGTAGGGTTCCGTAGTTTTCCGTCCGTCACAGTAAGTGTCCCCACTTAAGAGTTAAAATAACACCGCCATGTAGGATATGATATGAGCGTACCACGTACAGCGACATCTATCGGCAAATTAAGTAAACTATTGCGCGCAAGCTTAAAGTATGGAAGATGATTTTTATGGGATAATTCTTTATTGCGTGAACCGATTTTCACCGTTTTTACTTTATTTAAAAGCACGTAATTTCATTGTGACTTTGTAGAAATTACAGGTACAATAAACACCTGCTTATACGGTTAAATTACAAACTTATTTCAGAAATTATTTTGTTATCTTTTTTCAAAACCTATTCAACCTGTCAAGTTCAAAATAATTTTCCTAGAAAGTTTTAATAAAGTTCTACTTTTGAGATTTTTTTCATATTTTAAAAGTTATGGTTCAAAAGTTAGAGGGGTGGGGGGGACACATTTTTTAACTTCTGGAGCGATTATTTCCGAAAATATTTACATTATCAAGAAATTATTTTAGTAAACCCTTATTCATTTTTAAATACCTATCCAACAATATATCACACGTTAGGGTTGAAATGAAAAAAAAAATCACTCCCCACTTTACGTATAGGGGAGGTACCCTAATATAAATTTTTTTTTTACTTTTTATTTTACCACTTTGTCGGTGTGATCGATATACATATTAGTACCAAATTTCAGCTTTCTAGTGCTAACGGTCACTGAGGTTATCCGCGGACGGACGGACGGACAGACATGGCGAAACAATAAGGGTTCCTAGTTGACTAAGGAACCCTAAAAAACGTGAGGTTTATGACGTCACCGGCCTCAAAGTTGCAGAAAACTGTTTGGAAGGAATAAGTTGTTGGAATTTTTTTGTAACTTTTGGGCACGAAAGAATGCGATTTTACCTATACAGTTTTATATATATATATTTTGTAATAACACAAGTAATCGAATTGAGGTTTTGAAAATATATTTGGGTTATTATATTATATTATATTATATCTTTACAAAAATATTAGAAAATGATTACGGAATTCCACTATTTTAAATTAATTTGGTGTTGTTGTTGAACGTGTTTATTGAACAAATTCAATTAAATATTTTATCTACACTCATACTGTAAGTACTCTAAAATGCGTTCAAAAACCGTAGACAATGACAAGCATTACAACAAACGATTTAACTATGATAAGTTTCTTATCTGCGGCAGTAACGTAATTTTAACTATGCATGCTCAAATATTGTTAAGCAATGAGTTTCAAATTTGGAACATCGAATTTGATAACATAATGTTACCGCCATGGCCAACTCGATTGGTCCCGCGCGAGCGCCGGCACAATCGAGTAGGCCATGACGGTACAATGGCGGTCATTCTATGGTTTCCGAACAATTAATTTAATATATATAATATGAGTGTAGATAAAGCAGTGTATGCAACTGTACGTAATTAGGCCTTAAAACACTCGTGTGATCTTATTATGAAATTCGCCTGCGGCTCATTTCATAAAACCACACTCATGTTTTAAGGACCCTTATTACGTAACAGTTACATAAACTACTATTTCACGCATGTTCCCAATTAAGCTATGGGACAAGTAACTAAGATGAAGAAATGTTCAATGCATTACTCTAAAAAAATGCAAAAATAATTATGGATTAGATTTCTTGATTAAATAACAGAATTCAGCTTTTCATCTAACCACCCGCTGCGAGCGGCTTGCGAAGTTTTATTCTATATTAATAGCAAAAACACGAGTGCTGATGAACATCGATGAACCACGATAAATCCATGCGCCTAACGCACGTCAGTAGCATCGGATAAAAAGAACGAGTAACTTTAAGACAAAATTGAATCATATTTTTCAAATAGTTTAAGTTGACATCATTTTATAGTGATATCCACAGTTCCACTTTACTATTAAGTATTAAGTGTAGCTAGCAGAGCAAAAATGTGCGAGCTATTATAAAAGCACGTAAATTACAATTTACTGCAGGTATAACGTTACGTAACTATGCTTTACATTAATGTAATTATATATCTCTCTCGATCCCAAAATCAAACTTGACTTAATGCGAAAGGGTCATTTAAACAAAAAAAGTAGGTTTACGATCGAGATGTTTACGTGATAACGTCTAACCGCTCGTGAGGATTCCGCGTGACAAGTTTCACGGAATGACTGGCAGCGCTCGAGATGAGACGGGAGATCGGTCCGTCTCTCTCTCGTTATACCTGCGATCGCGCTCGTGAGGTTTTGGTGTGACACAAGTTTCTGAACATGTCACCCGACTAAAACGATTTTAAAGACGTTATCACGTCAAAAAACTAACCAGGTCAGGTTGCCAAAGAGCTCAAAGAGGTCCCGGTGTGTTGACGATGAGGGACTTTCTTGTTTCTTTAGCCATCAACACAGTGAACCCTCCTTTTTGTAGAGGGTCGGCAACACGCATGTGACTCCTTTGGAGTTGCAGGCGTCCATAGGTTACGGTAGCTGCTTACCATCAGGCGGGCCGTATACTTGTTGGCCACCGTCGTGGTATAAAAAAATTCGTCTTCGCGAAATGAAAACAACAAATGAGAACCTGCAGCTTTTTGGAGTCGGTAAAAAAATGTAAAGTTTGTTACTTCACTCTTATTTTAGGAAAAAATAATAGTTAATCAAAATGCTTTCTATTCAAAAGCCGGAAAAGGCAAATTATATAATAATATAAACCTATCATTTAAAAACCAGACGTTGTCATAAATTATCGATAAGTCGTCGGCGTAAATCTTACGATAGCATCGAAATGACAGCAAAAATAACGTCAGTTTATGTAACCGGCAAGGAATAAGTGAAGAAGGAAATGCACTTTTTTTAAAGAAGTAGTATACTGGCCACTCACTACCATTTCCGGGAATTAAAACTATATAAAGACTTAAAAATTGCCACGCCGATTCTACGCCGGTCAAAATCATCGGCGGCGGTGGCGTGGAAAAATTGTCGGCGGCGGCGGCGCGGCGGCGCGGCGCACATGTCTAGTGGCCACTATTTCTACGGCGCCGGCGCACCAGGGCGCGGTTTGGGAACCCCTCTCTTTTGACGTCTGGCGATTAAAGGGTTAACGTAACGACATCTAAAAGGACGTCGTTTCCAAAATTTAAAATAACATCAGAAGTGGGATTAAACCCACGCAATCATGTTCAAACTTCTCATGGAACTTGTATATTCTGTGTAGACTCATCATTCGTTAGTTTACCGCCAGGACAGGGACATCTAGCAGAGAATTGGGACAATTTAATTTCGGCGATACATATTTAATTAGGTACAAAGGTTTAGTAATAAAAAAATACGTGAGTGTTTTGGAACACTCGGTTGGAACGAAGTTATTTTATTTTATTTTTGGCTTTTTTAATATTTTTGACTTTCTTGAAATGTAATGAAATGAATAATATTTATTTGGTGCAAAGCGAACAGAAACATAACATGAAATATACAAATCTTGCTACTAGATTTAGATGTGACATCTGTGTATTTTTATAATTTTGACTTATTTGACCTTTTCTGACTATTTTTGACTTTTTCGAGTTCGCCTTTTTGACTTGTTTTGACCTTTTCACACTTTTTGACTTCTTCGACCTTTTTGACTTTTTTGACTTTTTTGACTCTTTTGGCTTTTAAATTTTTTTTTTACTTTTTACTTTTAAGTATTTTTTTTTACTTTTTGACTTCTCACTTAGTCACTTTTCGCTTCACTTTACTTTATTTTATTATATTTTATTTTTATTTAATTTCACATGTTTCTCAATCGTATGGCTTTGTGTCGCGTTTTCGTGACGGTCACGTGACTTTTTTTCGCCTAGCCCTCCCATCCGCGAACCGTCCGATAAGGAACTTTGTTCTAAAATCTCTTTGGACATGTCAAATCATACACCATAAATAAAAATCACTGCGGGTTTTATTATTTCAGTTTGCAAAAAACCGGCCAAGAGCGTGTCGGGCCATGCTCAGTGTAGGGTTCCGTAGTTTTCCGTCCGTCACAGTAAGTGTCCTCGCTTAAAAGTTAAAATAACACCGCCATGTAGGATATGATATGAGCGTTCCACGTACAGCGACATCTATCGGCAAATTAAGTAAACTATTGCGCGCGAGCTTAAAGTATGGAAGATGATTTTTATGGGATAATTCTTTATTGCGTTAACCGATTTTCACCGTTTTTACTTTATTTGAAAGCACATCATCAAACTAATTTCAGAAATTGTTTTGTAATTTTTTAAAAAAAGTATTCAACCTATCAAGTTCAAAATAATTTTCCTAGAAAGTTTTTATAAAGTTATACTTTTGAATTTTTTTTCATATTTTTAAAACTTATGGTTCAAAAGTTAGAGGGTGGGGGACACATTTTTTTAAAAATTCTGGAGCGATTATTTCCGAAAATATTTTACATTATCAAAAATGATTTTAGTAAACCCCTATTCATTTTGAAATACCTATCCAAACTCGTATCACACGTTAGGGTTGAAATGAAAAAAAAAAAAACACTCCCCCCTTTACGTATAGGGGAGGTCAGTACCCTAATGAAACATTTTTTTCCACTTTTTATTGTACCACTTTGTCGGCGTGATTGATATACATATTATTACCAAATTTCAGCATTCTAGTGCTAACGGTCACTGAGATGATCCGCGGACGGACGGACGGACGGGCAGACATGGCGAAACTATAAGGGTTCCTAGTTGACTACGGAACCCTAAAAACGAGTACCATACACACTGAATAGTTTGCCTGAAGACATCCGACTAGAACATAATAAAAGTATATTTGTTAGATTCACTGCCATATAGAATAAGCTTTTAATTTTAATGTACCTATTAATTGTAATATGTTAAAGTTTATTTTTAGAAATTATGTATTTAATTTTTCCTGCACACAAACTCTCAAGCAGTTTTGCGGGACTTCTGTTTAAAATGTAATCTTTGCTGTTTGATTAATAATAATAGATAATAATGGATGGATGTAGGGTTGGGTCCCGTGGTACTAAAGAGCTCCTCCTCATAGATATGACCATTTGCCAACGAGTCCGGCGGAACTGGGGGGCCCTCTCGGCCGCTTGGATTGACTACAAGAAGGCCTATGATTCGGTGCCTCATTCATGGCTGGAGAGGGTCTTAGAGCTGTATAAAATTGATGCAGCTTTAAGATCCTTCCTTGGCGCGTGTATGAGGCAGTGGACCACAGTCCTTCGTCAACCAGGAGGCGGGGATGACCCCCCTGGCTAGCAGGACTTTATAAGGATCGAGCGAGGAATTTACTTAGAGGTTATCTTAGTACTATTATATCCGAACGCTCCCGCGCGGTGCGGCGCGGCGCGGCGCGGTCATCATGAATAGCTTTGATTGGCTGGAAAAGTAAAAAGCGCTAGTGCGAGAAATCGAACTTCCTGCACGATAAACTACGACTAGAAAAGCACTTTTTTGAGCAACTGTGTTAAAAAAGTAATTTGTGCCGCTTTAGTCATGCAAAATACCAATGATATTAAAAACATCAACGCCTATTAAAGAGGCGTGTCCAAAAAATTATAATTTTATCTACGTGTCACTAGATGGGATAACTCCCAATGTCTTCGAATTGTTAATCTCAACAACTAATAGACACTGAATAAACGCAACGTTCGCCAGTTTCTTGTATGAACAGCGCCACCTAGTGAGCAATAGTGTAGTTTCCTATACAAGGTGCTCGCGAGGAAACCGCATAATTTTAACAGCGTACTCCTGAGGCCAAAAGAAGTAAAAAAAATTTATCAGTTTTTGACAATTCCGCCAAAAAAATATATTTTTTTTTGTTTTTTTTCTTGTTTTCTGAACGTATTCTTAAATTCAAAATAAATGTTAATGACAAAACTATGTCTAAAAACAAATAAAACTACTTTTTTTTTCTTAAAATCAAAGTTAAAGCAAAGTGTTTCCTGTCACTTTGATGTCTGTCAACAGTGTCAACAGGGATGCCTATAATGAGTTCCATAGTGGTAAAATTGCCGTTAAGAAAGCGTTCAGTCCTGAGTTATAATCAAAATATTTTATTTTTTTAATTGGTTATAACTCCGAAACAAGATGAATTTCGGAAAAGTTTATTTGACATTTTAGTCTCTAAATAAGGTCGGGAACGCTGTTAAAATTATGCGGTTTCCTCGCGAGCACAGTGTATAACAATTTATGAAAATACTATTAATTAACTGACAATATATGACAATTTTCTTTGTAAAGTTTTTTTTATAACACAACGGTGGTAAACAAGCATACTACCCTCCTGATGGTAAGCAGCTACCGTAGCGTATGGACGCTTGCAACTCCAGATACAATTTTAGGACACGAATCTTGCAGAGTGCTCTTTAATAACTTGGTTTGTTTTTAAATTTAATAGTTTTTAGGGTTCCGTAGTCAACTAGGAACCCTTATAGTTTCGCCATGTCTGCCCGTCCGTCCGTCCGTCCGTCCGTCCGCGGATTTGGTACTAATATGTATATCAATCACGCCGACAAAGTGGTAAAATAAAAAGTGTTTTTTTTAAATTTTATTTTTACCTTATATACGTAAAGTGGGGAGTGATTTTTTTTGCATTTCAACCCTAACGTGTGATATATTGTTGGATAGGTATTTAAAAATGAATAGGGGTTTACTGAAATCATTTTTCGATAATGTAAATATTTTCGGAAATAATCGCTCCAGAAGTAAAAAAATATGCGTCCCCCCCCCCCCCTCTAACTTTTGAACCATAAGTTTTAAAAATATGAAAAAAATCTCAAAAGTAGAACCTTATAAAAACTTTCTAGGAAAATTATTTTGAACTTGATAGGTTGAATAGTTTTTGAAAAAAAAAAATACAAAATAATTTCTGAACTAAGTTTGTTTTAACCGTATAAGCAGGTGTTTATTGTACCTGTAATTTCTACAAAATCACAATGAAATGACGTGCTTTCAAAAATTCTTTTAAGGGGACACTTACTGTGACGGATGGAAAACTACGGAACCCTACACTGAGCGTGGCCCGACACGCTCTTGGCCGGTTTTAACCTATAAAAATGACATAAATCACAAGTCCGATTTTATTTTGTAACCTGTTAGAATACGTTAAGTACTAATAATAAAAAAAATATTTTCTAACAATTGTTAGCATTGTATAATACATGTATTTGCATGCTACACATAGAAAAGATTATGTAAGTTTTATTTTTCTCCACCAGGCTATCGCTTTTTACTATTGCAACATAACTTCACATTTTATAACGGTTTTGTCAAGAGCATATGTCGTCTTAGCCATTTGTAATTCGTTTAGAATTCAAGGTCACTTATATTTTGACAAATTGTTTTCGATTATGCTCACATAATCTATTGATCAAACTGTTATAAAATGACAGATGATGTTGAAATAGTTGAATCCAATAGTATGGTAAAGGAAATTATATCTTGTATAATCTTTTCTTGTTGTTATTAACAAATATCTATATAATAAGGAGTGGTCCTGAAATAAAGTAGCCGTGTACAATCTTGTGTATTTTTTAATTTAGTGCTAATTTTGAAGCAGCATATTTATTTTATTAATCCGTAGATACAATACTAATAAATAAAAATACAATCATAATAAAATATGTGAGCATATATAAGTTTTCGCGTTTTTAATTCAACATACTTTGTAACTTTTTGAACAGCATAATTTGACAATCTTCAATCGACATCCGCTACAATGCCATAATTGTATTTCCATTTTCACAACCCGTTTTATGCTTTTCAGAATTTCATCTTACCAAGAAGCTACATTAATTAACTGTATTTTAGCTAGGATAGTCAGGAAGCCTCTCTAATCTAACCTCTGACAAAGATTTTTCTATGGGAGACAATTTTCTATAAAAAAAGGCAAATACGTTGAATAAAAAATTACTGTAACTACCTTAAAATGAAGCCAGATAAAAAAGTTTACTATTGAAGAAAGACAATTTATTAAGGTATAAAATAGCTCATCAAATCAAACGATAAGAAAAAAATATGTTTTTGAGAAACACCTCAAAAATTCTGTCAGAAGACGCTGTTCAAAAAACGATGTGTATGATGGAATACAAAAGGCGAAAACTTCCAAACGCTGTGTCATTTAAATATGATTGCATTTATGTTTTGTATGATTGTATCTACAGATTATTTAAATATAAACACTGCTTCTAAATCGGCACAAAATAAAAAGATATGTCAGAAAAGGCCCGGCTACTTTTTTCCCGGACCACTCCTTACCTAGCGCGACGTCAAAAACTGTTAGAAAATTATTTTATACTATAAGTAAACATATCATATTCTCTAACTAAAAAAGAAAATCGCACTTGTGAGTTATCGAAGCTCAAAAGTGTTCGCGTAATGTACTATGTATATTTAACATCGACATATAATATCAAGACGAGTAAAGGCAAGCAAAGTTCGTGTGAAAACACGACCCATTTTCACGTTTACAAAACTAAAATGTCTTATGTCTTATTAACCAATCAAGTACTCATTCTTTAAGCATATTTTTTTGTGTTAACCTTAATTCTGCAAAGGTTTCATGCCATTTCACCAATAAGAAAAGTTGCCTTGTTGTGAGTGGTCAAAATCAATTTGACAATGAAGTTTAATTGGACAGGAGATACTCAAATGAAATAACTGAAATGTCAAGTTAACGTATAATAAATACGCCTACGTTTGACGTGGATGGGTTCACGTAATAAATAATAATGCTATCAATTAACAATTTATTTTTTTGTGCATTTTTCATTACTTATGTAATATACGTAAATTGAATCGTTCTTGGATTAGGAATAATATGAAAGCCTTCTATTCATCTTTCATTTATTTAATAAAAGTGATTAATTACAATATAGGGACTTACATACTACAAAATAAGCATAAATTAACATAAAATAGTAAAGATTTTGAACTTTTTTTACAATTTTATAAATCCGTTACATTAGGGAGACCCTCTTGGTCTCAAGCAACATAATGGTAAGCAATGAGGGTTTCCGCGATCGAGTTTTTCACTAGATGGCAGCACCGTGGCGACAGGTCTAGCTGTCACAATCCACCAATCATGTTTAACCATATATTTTTTGATTGGTGGATTTTGACAGCTACTGCCAAAAAGACCTGTCGTCACGGTGCTGCCATCTAGTGAAAATCTCAATCGCGGAAACCCTCATTAAGGTTGATTGTGGCAAAAAAAACGATTATTTTTTAACTTTATTTATGACCAGACTAGAAAATATAGTCTGGCCAGCCAACGAACGCAGTAGCAATGTACAGCGAACAGAAGTATGACAACACTAAGAATCAGTGAAAAAAGCAGCAATGATCATCAAATTCTATGTTTTTAATTTTAGTTGGTGTTTCCGCCCCTTTCATTAGATGACATGAACTGTGTGTAAAAAGGAGACGAATATATTTCGTCGGATCTGTCATCAACTGCAACAGATAATCTGGTAGAGGCAATTGACATATGCCTTAAAAACGAATTTAAATTCAATTTAGAACGTTGCAGGAGTTCTGTCTCACTCGTACTTAAGATGAGAGAGTGAAATACACTAGAAACAAATTCAATGTAAAAGAAATGTGAATTGAATTGTTCGTCACGAATACGGTGTCTCATCACAAAGGGTTGCCACATGTACGTATTTTGAACTTGCCGCGTTTTTCTACTGACAGAAATGGTTTGCCAGACTATAATAGCATACTTACCTTCAATATAAATAGTTAAAATTCTCTTTGCTTCCTCGTTTTTTAGAACTAAAAAAATAACGGATGAGTTAATTTATGTGTACTATTTATTTTAGCAGGCTTAGGGAAATACAAAGATAAATTTACATTTTGTATCCATTTTTTTATACTACAACGGTAGCAGACAGGCATACGGCTCACCTGATGGTAAGCAGCTACCGTAGCCTATGGATGCCTGTAACTCCAGAGGTGTCTCATGTGCGTTGCCGACGCTTTCATATAAAAGAGGATTCACTGTGTTGACAGCTAAAGGGACAAGAGGATCCCCCGTCGTCAACACACTGCATCCTCTGAGCTCTCTGGCAACCTTACTCACCGGCAGGAACACAACACTATGAGTAGGATCTAGTGCTAATTGGCTGTGGTTTTCTGTAAGGTAGAGGTAGTTCCCCGGTCGGGCTCTGCTCTAGTCTAGATTTGATAATTAAAGACTAATGCTATGAAGTTATAGCATTCATTATTAATGAAAAATAAGAGTCATACCTATTAGTCAAATGTATTAGAAATGGCACGGCCAGAATGGTATGATTTTACCAGAGTAAGTATAGTAGGTACTAATTCGAAGGGTTTTGTTTTTGTCGATTTATTACTACTAGGTAATACTTATAAATGAACATTCATTATACTTTTCCTCAAATGAGTTATGTTTACTTTTCCAAAACTTATATTGCATAACATCGACCAAGTCCGTACTGTATGAAAATATCTATGCGTGATTTACTTACCGATGAAAAGAAATATCACCATCTGTGGCGCCTGTGTGGCTCCTGCACCAATGCACGGCACAAGCCGGCATTTTAATACCGATATATTACCGAAATTTCATGGACCGAAAAAACTAATATTTTGACGACATGACAATTTCAAAATGTTTGACATGACATTAGGGCACCGCTGTCACAAGCTCCGCCCACTTTGGCACCAGGAAAGTGGAGCAGATTTTGAGCGTTGATTACGCTTCCTTACTTATTGTTCTTCCAAGATATTTAAATTAAAAATCATACAAATATTCAAGTCTAACCGATTTGTAAATAAACGACTTCGAAACAAAACGGTCGCCTTCAAAAATTACCGTCTGTGCATACTGCACGAGACGCAGTCGGTTTTGGGGGTTCAAAGATGAAAGAATTCCAATCTACTAATAGATTATATGCGAGCACATCGCTAGCTAGTTTCCCGTCGTAACAGCGCCATCTAGCGTACAATTTGAATAGTAACGAACAAGAAGCTTCTTAACTGGAAATTGCACGTAGAACACATTTGATGAAAAGACAATTATTTTATCTACAAATTGCTTTTCTTGAGTAGATTTAGGTATCGCCAGCAAAGTTGAAGTCACACACAAAAAAAAAGATAAAGATATTTATTCTTCAATTTAGGCACATTACATTTTGATATAGTTCGGCGGGTTAAGGATAAATGCTAAAATGCTTCATACTTGAAGTATGGCGCATTTATCCTTAAGTAGCCGGACAAACTATACCGATAGCAAGTTTCTACAGTAAACTGTAAGATTGACAAAGTTTCTTTTAGTTAATACTTCAAGATTTTTTAGGATAATATATGTATACACGGACAGATGGTGGCATAATTGAGTAAAGAGTCTGGAGTCGCCTAGGTTACATTTAATGATTGAATGACTAATGATTAAATTATTTTTGTGGTTAAAACATACATTTCTTATTCAAGTAAATAGTGCTATATTTTTGGATCGAATTATTGAATCCCCTTCGTTTTCTCCTACTGGTCTTTGGCTGATGTTTCCAACAATTTTTTGGTCTGCCTAAAATAATAATAATTTGATCAAAAAATATTGATACTACTCGAATAATAAATGTATGTTTTACACACAAAAATATTAAATAATTAGTCATTCAATCATAAAATGTAACCTAGGCTAGGAGACTCCAGTGTACTCTCTGCTTAATAATGCCGACCCCACTAATAATATATATCTCATTTGTATTAAACAAATCGTATTATATATTTTTATGTTCGTAATTATATTCGCTTCTTTTGCTTTTTCAATTAGTTTTATTTAAATAAAGAGGTATCTGAATGTTAAATAAAGGTGTGATATTATTATTTTGTTTGTTCTGCCTCATTTTCGAAAATATGTCGTGCTTTTAATAAAATAACATAAAAAATAAATGGCAATAGTGAACGTGAGTTCGTGGTGAACGTAATTTAATTTTTTACATTTAAATTGAAAACTAATAAGCTCATTGTTTTTCATCTCTCCTGTTCGGAAAGTATGATTTTCATGAGCAGATAGCCGGGTGGAAAATATATTTTCCTACCCTAGGGTGGAAAATATATTTTCCTACCCTAGGGTGGAAAGTACTTTTTTTTAAAGTTACGATGAGCAACGGGGAATAAGCTTTATGCTATATAAAATAGACCTAGTGTCTGTACCTCCATTCATTCATGGTGGTACAGACACCTATTGCTATCTCTTTCTGTCTCTTGAAAAAAGCTAGGTATCGGTATTAAAATGTCTGAAACCATAGACAATCTAGCAATTGAACGAATGAAATGATTGAATAATGGACTGTATAGACTGAATTCGCACCCAATTTATCGGGATTGTATCAAAAATCGGTTGCGATTTGTTGCAAGGTCTATAGAGCCCATTACACTGAAACTTTTTAATTGAAAACAATATCATAGAAAAGGCGGGAATAACAGATAAAACAGAAAAAAATGCAAAAGCGAAAGCGGAAATACACAATTAAATATAAGTACGGTGTCTTTTTTGATTAAAAATGGCTTCGACAAGTAGTTCTAGTGACATAGAAATTGATTTAACTTCCGATGAGATAAAAGAGCAGGCAAAAACCGTTGTTAACAATCTTTTAGCGCAGTGCTCTAAAGAGAAATATCTTAAGGCATACCACCATGTCATGAATTGGAGATCCGCTAAAATTGTCAAATCTCTTTCGGAAAATGTATTTTTAGCATACTTTAGTGAATTGTCAAAAACAATACAGCCTTCAACGCTTTGGAGCAATTACTCAATGCTGAATTATCCGCGGACGGACGGACGGACGGGCAGACATGGCGAAACTATAAGGGTTCCTAGTTGACTACGGAACCCTGAAAAGATATTGTCCTTTACCATCTCATAACATTTTTGTACCATGACATCTTTTCATTTGTTTCACATCGTCATCATTAGCAGCCAAAATACGTCCAGTGCTGGACATAGGCCTCCCCCAGAAACTGCCACAACGATCGGCCGAATTTACTATTTTACTTATGTAATCCCCATATATTAATTATTTTCATACAATAAAAGCTTTATTATAAAGGTATATACTTTCCAAGAAAAAACCGGCCAAGTGCGTGTCGGACCACGCATAATGGAGGGTTCTGTACCTTGAATAGAATAAGAACCAAACTAATACACAAAAGGTCGTATCTGACGCCTATGGAAGAAGTTGTTTGGAGATAACTCAAAAATGGCTGAACCGATAATGGTCAAAACGATTTTCGTAGAAAGTATGTGATACGCAGCATCTTCTCAAGTTTTTTCATATTTTTTGGACTTACGGTTCAAAAGTTACAGGGGGTGGGGGGGACACAATTTTTCTGACTTTCGAAGCGATTATTTCTCAAAATATTAATTTAATCAGAAAATGTTCAAAGAAACCTTGATGTTATTTTTAAAAACCTATCGATTGATGTGCATTATGTTGATATTAGGTAAAAAATTTTTTGACATTTAACTACATAACAAAATAGCGGCTTGCAAAATACACCTTATGTCAAAATTTTATTAAGATTCGTCTTATAGTTTCCAAGTAAAATAGCTGTGACATACGGACGGACGGACAGACGGACATGACGAAACTATAAGGGTTCCGTTTTTGCCATTTTAGCTACGGAACCCTAAAAACGGGCGTCTGATAGCGCTGTACAATAAATGGTAACTAAGTTTGTGAAAAGCCAACCATTTACAATTCAATTTCAGAAAAACATGGCAGCGTATAGTTGCTGTTAAGTTCGGGCACAATTATTTCGTAGGCTTCTTCGTAGATTTCTCGTTAATATAGGATTAAATTAGATTTCTTGAATATCCCGCGAGATGGCGCTGTTTCGTTGAAAAATTAGCTAACGACACGTCACGAATTATACTAGTTGTCTAGATCGTAGACAATTTGAACGGGTTATTAAATATATGTACGAGTATAAATAAAAATAAATAATAGTCGTTTATGTAATAAGGGTCCTTAAAATACGAGTGTGGTTTTATGAAACCAGCCGCAGGCGATTACGTACAGTTGCATACACTGCTTTATCTACACACATATTATAAATCCTAAATGAAGTGTTCGGAAACCATTAAAATGACCGCCATTGCACCGCCATGGCCAACTCGATTGTGGGAACGGTCGGGGAGGATAACCGCGGTCGGGGAGGAGGGCTGGATTTTCATTACATTACCAAAATCGACGTGGTTATGAATTTTCATACATTTTTACAACACTGTTACATTATAATAGTCCAACAGTTATGTACATTTCACCTGGAAAGTAATCCAAACTCAATGGAACTTTAACGGGTAGTTTGGGGTGGCATGAAGACGCTCATAAGTTTTCGACCTCGAGGACCTTGTGGAATTTGGAGGGGGGACAAAAAAACTTTTTTTTCTTCAGTTTTTTACTTATGAAGTGCGTTTTTCCTAAGTTCTCCTCCACCGATTGAAAAATTCACCTTGCGTCCGGCTTCCAACTCTGATGGTTCGATGACTGCCCGGCCTAGGCGGATGGCAGTTTGCTTCCGGTGTCGGCATGTGATGAAGCACAAGCATGCTAATTTTCAAGCGGTTGCCTTACAATTTTTTATTTTATTTTTTCTTCGCTCTCGTACAGGGCACCAGTCCAACCAGGAGGGATGGCATTAAAATTTTGTTATATAACCAGGGTACATTCTTTCAGGCAACCGCTGTTTCAATCGGTTGTCTCGCGATTGTTTTTTTTGCGCCCCCCCTCTATTTCCACTCCAGTCCAAGTTGGGTTGGGTCAGTTCGGGTTGCACAGGGCGGTTCCTCATCACTTCAGGAGCTTAAATACCGGGAGCCATCCGGTTGCCTCGCGGTCACTGAAACTACGCGTCATTGCTTTAACTATAGGCAAATAGTGCAAGCATTCAGGATGATGAGGTTGTTCCAATCTCCCGCTAGATGTCGCTGATTCGTCGAGAAACTAGCGAACGACACATCACAGAATATACTAGTAGTCATTGTTGAGAGCTTTACCTTACTGCGGGACAAGTTGAATCCCACTGCTGAGATATTAGAAATTTTTATAAGCGGCATCCTTTTAGGTGTCGTTAGTATGCCTGACAAAACAACTATTCAACGCCACTCTTAGAGCATTCAACCAACAGGAGTCGCCATTAATGAGTCGACTAGCGGTCTGACAAGTTATCAAGTTATCAGCGGATAGCCAGATAACATGACAATATGTCAAGTTGTCGGCTAGTTGCCGACATGATTCAGTAGTGTGTGTGTACCACAGTGTATACGATTGTCTACGACTAGCTTTTTAAAACCCATAAAATAGGTTAAGACTTTAAGGAGTACTAACTTCTTTTAGATAGTCTAGTCCATGTGTAGTAATATTTTAAAAAGTAATGCTTTAATCTTTAAAGCTGCGTTTTCACTTAGTGTTCTGAACAGTTCTGAGCGAGCGTTCGTTCGTTCGTGCGGTAGATGAAAACACTTGAGCGTTCGAACGTGTTCGTTCAGTGATGATCGGCTGGACTCGGCGAGCGAATGCTCGCTCACTCATTCATTCAGTGTTGCTCTAAACAATTGTTCGTTTTTTCATTAAGTGAAAACAGATGTTTTCTGTTTCGAGCGAACATCGCCCGAACAGTAAATATTTGCTCAGAGCAAAATGTTTGCTCTGAGCACTAGGTGAAAACGCAGCTTAATATGTATAATAAACCGGCCAAGTGCGTGTCGGACCACGCATAATGGAGGGGAAAATGTTTTTTGTAGATAACTCAAAAATGGCTAAACCGATAATGTTCAAAATAATATGTTGTGACCATAAGTCATTTGATATTTAGAAGCCAGTGAAGAAATACATTTCCTTTGTATAATATCACATCTAAATAAGTTAATAAGAAATAAATTGTAGGAATACCGAACCTAATCCCAACAAACCCTAGTTTCCCGTCAGGGTTGAAAGGTCTGTATCTTTCGTAAAAACTGGTGTGTATACCAAATCTTAGGATTAGGTTCTGTAGCAGACCCCGAGCTCCGAGAAAAACGTGCGGCAGAGATAATACGATCAATGCACGGTTTAGCCATGAAGTTATCATTTTAAGCTGAAGTATTACCCTTCGGTCACAAAGCGAGGCCGAAAGAGAGAGTTATTATTTTATTATTTTTTTTTTATTATTTTATTTATTGGAAAACCAACAGCACATACAACATGTTGACAACAGATATAGAAATTGGAGGCCAATTATAGGTTCTCACAGATAGAAATCTTATAGAAATTAACTTCACTAAATATTAATATAGTGTACAAATATGCGTAGACTTAGCAAGTACATACATCATTAATAGAAAGAAAAACAAACAATTACAAAAAAGAAAAGTAATGAAGACAACATGATGAATCATGAAAAATCGAGAAAAACTAATTAGCATGGGCAAGCTCACTCAAAGAATTTACGCGTTAGATTACTCCGTACAGATTGTGTATTTATATTAAACACATCAATATCATGCTCTCTTGACAGCCTGTTAATTGAACTACCCGCGCGAATCAGGAAGCTGTTACGTCTGTAATTTGATGATGCAAGGGGAACAGAAATAGGGGGATAATACCTTTTAATCCTCATGGGAGTATTGAACTTAATACTACTAAGCAGTTCTGGACAGTCGATGCTGCCATTAGTAATTTTTAAAAAGTATACAATGTCAGCAATTTCCCGACGCTGTGACAAGGGCAATAGATGGTGTTTTTTGCATACACTAATATAGTTTAATGAATTGTATGGGACATGTAATTTAAAACAAAGAAACTTAATGAATTTTCTTTGTATCCGCTCAATCCTATCTATATAGACGTTGTAACAAGGGTTCCAGATCTGGGAGGCGTACTCAAGTTTGCTCCTTACAAATGAACAATATAGGATCTTAAAGGTTTTAGCCTGCGTAAAATCAGAAGAGCTGCGCATTATGAATCCAAGGGACTTAGAAGCACTCGCCACAATGCTATCGACATGAGAGTCAAATAATAATTTAGAATCATGTATTACGCCAAGATCTCTTAGGAAAGATACTCTTACTAAATATTGATTATTTATAGCATAAACAGAAGTAATCGGTGATCGCTGACGTGTGAAAGTAACTACCTGACATTTAGAAGGGTTAAGATCAAGCTTATTTTCTCTACAGTATAAGCCCAAACGATCTAGATCAGCTTGAACTAAAGCAACATCATGGTCAGATTTAATCTTTGCAAAAATTTTCATATCATCAGCGAAAGAAAGCAATCTAGAAAACTTAAAGGATATAGAGATATCATCAATGAAGATATTAAAGAGCAGAGGACCGAGCAAAGATCCCTGTGGGACACCGCTTGGAACTTTAACCCAACTAGAAACATAATTACTCGTAACAACAGCTTGAGATCGGTTATCAATATATGATGTGAACCACCTCAACAGGTCACCATTTATCCCTAAGCGTTGGAGTTTCATAATAAGCAACTTATGGTCAATGCGATCGAAGGCCTTACTGTAGTCCGTGTAAATGATATCTACCTGATCACCGCTATCCATTGCCTCAGTAATAAAATCATTTAACAACACTAGGTTGGATACAGTGGATTTCCGTTGCATAAAGCCATGTTGAGTATGGTTAAAGGAATGCTTAATAGCATCATAAACTTGTACAAATACAATTTTTTCTAAAACTTTCGATAAAATACATAGTTTAGACACAGGTCTGTAATTAGTTATTTCTACGCGAGACCCTTTTTTATGAACGGGAGTAATAAACGCACTTTTCCATATATTCGGAACGACACACTCATTAAAAGATCGCTTAAACAATAGTTCAATAGGCTGCAATAGGCCCTTAGCGCAATTCATTAAAAATTGAGCCGGAAGCTCATCGGGGCCCGCTGATTTAGAAGGGTCAAGGCTATGAAGTAAGCGAAGGATGAAATCCGGATTAATTTCTATTTTGGATATTTCGTTTGATGAATTACAGTTACCACTGCGAGAAGAAGCATATGTGCTATTGCTAGGAGCCGAGAACGTTGTAAAAAAGTAGTCAGAAAATGCATTACATATATCTACGCCATTTGAAATCACTCTATCACCGTATTTTAACGAACCTGGTATACCATGAGATTTACTACGTGATCTAATATGAGTCCAGAACTGCTTTGGATTCCGGGCAATATTGCCCTCAATACGGTTCATATATGTCAAATAACATTCACGTTCAATTCTTTTCACGCGGTCTCTTAAAATACAGTAAGAAGTATAATCAGACAAATTGCCATAAGTTTTATATTTATTCAAGTACTTATTTTTCTCTTTAATAACCTTTTTGAGAACAGCAGAAAACCAAGGAGGAAAAGTATTCGTGTTTAGGACCTTGAAAGGAATATATTTGTCTCTCAATTTTTTAAAAGTGGAATAAAAAAAGTCTACGCATTGGTCAAGCGATCGCCAAGAAAATTCACTTACCCAATTAATCAAGAATAACTCATTATTAATCGAGGTATAATCTCCCTTATTAAAATAATATTTATAGCGTGGTGCCGGCTTAATAGACTTTAACGCAGAAAATTGCAATAAAATAATTAAGGCTTCATGGTAAGGGTCTATTGGAACTAAAGGGTCACAACACTTACTAACGTTCACGACATCGTTACATAATATTAAGTCTAATGTTTTATTGTAGCGATTACGGACCCCGTTGTATTGGTATAAGTTAAGCAAATTTAAATCGTCAATGAAACCGCGCTCCTCAACTGTTGTGTAATTTACGGGGCTTAGATATGAATTATAATGCAACCACTCAATATTACTCATATTAAAATCCCCAGAAATTAGGAACTTATCATTGGGATGATTAAATACTATATTTTCAAGTTGGTTACAAAAATTAGATAATTGTTGCGAAAACGTTAATCCTCTATTTTGCTTGCATAGATATAAGACACAGAGATGAACCCTAAGTATTGTATTAGAGTCATCAGTCAAAGACAGAGTGACCCACAAGTCCTCAGCTGTGGAGTGGTACTCAGGGCGCGACACCGCGGCCAGGTCTCTGCGAACAGCGATGAGCACGCCGCCACCGCGACCTTGACCGGTCAGCTCCGCATCGCGGTCACGCCTCCAAACCATATAACGCTCGTCAAATAGCTCATTATCTAACACTCCACCCAAAAGCCACGTTTCCGTCAACATAATAACGTCATAGCAAGCTAAACTTAAATTTCTATAAAATGACAGTGTTTTAGTTCGTAAGCCCCTCACGTTCTGGTAATAAATTGTAGGATAACTAGACCGATCATCCATTTCTAAAAAATATACCTAAAAACAATATATTAAGATATAGTAATGAACGAGTATAAATAGAAAGCGCGTTAATGCAATAATACGACTTGACAATCCAGAAAATCGGACGTGTTAAATAAATTAAATAATCAGTTGTAGACATAAACAGCTTCCCATTAGCACGAGTGAGTAAGTCGTAAACAAGCATGAAAGTCAAACGTATTAGACAAGGATAAATATCTTTTAATGAGCTCACCTGCACTAGCAACAGTAGCAACATGCAAAAAATGCAATCGGCAATAAGCGGCCGGCGAAGAAGACAATAGCAACTGCCGCCCGGTTTAGGTCGGACAAAGGTACTCAAACTTTGTGAGATATATAAAAGCCGAAATAGCGATAACAAGGAATCTAAATATAATAAGTCATTGATTAAATTAACTTGTTTAAATCATTATCACTATTAATTATGAATACTTTGGAAGAGTCGTCCTTGCGCACGTGAATTTTCGCGTATTTAACCCATATGTACGCATACCCTTTCGACTTCAGGGTACTCTTCGTCTTCGTCAGCAGCTGCTTGAGTGCAGGAGTCAAGTGGTCATTGGCGAATATCCGTTGATGACCTTGAAATCCGATTTCATCTGCCATTATGGTTTTTTTGAGTCGCGCTGAAGCCAAGAAATCTTCTTTTATGTATCTGTTAATAAATCCTACGATGATACACTTCTCATTAGAGTTCTGAGCAGGGACCCTTGAAATATAATTGATGCTATTCTTGTCGATTGAGTAGCCCACAACGCCGCAAATCTTGTCAAGGATCGAGAACAGGTTCTCATTTTTCTTAAGTGGGACCCCCTTAATCTCCACATTGTTGAGACGTTGCCACTGATCCCGACTAGCGAGTTCAAATTTTAGGGAGGAAACTTCTTGACCTAGACTTTGAACCTTGCCATGGAGGATCTCGATCTCAGGAATCTTTTTCTCAACTTCTGTTAAACGCGAATTACACTCATCCAGCTTGTTACTTGTGAATTCGCACGTTTTTTTGATATCCATGAGATCGGCCTTGATTTCGACGATATCTTGACTAAGAGAGGGAAGGCACACAACATGCTTCTTCATATCAAGAATCTCGTACATTAAAGATTCCAAATCCACCGGCTTGGACGTACTCGGCTCTGAAACGGGCTCATTTTGTTGTTTAGCTGCCAGAGGAGAGTGATGTGAGGGATCCTTTCTACATCTTAAACATTTCCATCCAGCTCTTCGTTCAGGACCCAGTTTCCTATAGCCCGTCTCTGTAATATTGGCACAGCAAAACCCGAAATATTGTTTGCACCCACTACACAGAGCCGAATCACTGACTTCCTGGTTGCAATCAATACACAACATGATGAAGGTTTGACAATCACTGCCCTGGTTGAAACAGATGTGTAATTCTTGTGCACGTGCGTCTTCGCAGGCTTTGTGAAGCGAACTGAGCGTTATGATGGGGACTGTGTCTCGTTTTGACTAAGGAGGTAATGACGTCATCAGACAATCAAAATGTCAATATGTGTCAAATGTGACAATTTTGTAACAAGTGTGAGTGAGACACCGCCTTCTACATTATGCTCTCTATCAGACCGTTTTTACTATTTATTACTAGTCACAGTAGTAGTGCTCGGTAAAAAGGTTCAACTGTGGTTAGGGAAATAGAGTACTGTCCGGTTTCTCTCTTGGTCCGTGGGTTTAGCACTTTGAGAATTCAACCAACCAACCAACAATAGCGACTCCTATTGACAGGAGGCGTTCCCCTCTGCCGAAAACATATAACCTGTGGTCATACACATGTATGCACTGGCGTTTATCTGACGTAGCTATTTGTACGTTACGTACGAATAGCCATACATTTGACGTTCCCCTCCCCCGCAAAAATCGGCAAACTTTTTGTATCGGAAATGACAGACATGGCTACTCCATCCGGGTTGAATTCTCTAAGGTTTAGCACGATTGCTTTCGTACTTGTCAATAATGACAAAAGTATAAAGATAATGATTAATGTCATATTTTTATCTGAAGTGCTTTTTATTCTTTAGAGATTTATATTTATAATTCGGCACCAAGCAAAATATCAGTAATACTTGTACCCAAAATAAGTAAAATAGCAAGAAATAAAATAAAACAATCCGAATATGAGGGTAAGTAAATGTAGATAAGCATTTTAAGAAGACGCCTCCAAAGTCATCGGTTCCTCGAGCAATGTGTTTTTCCCATAGCAAGCACCTCTCTGAGCTCTCTGATATCAACAGCCATCAACAGGCTAGAATAGGCTTCTTATGCGTTCTTTATATTAGTTTCTTGGTTAAGTATCTTTCTTATTACGGTTTTGCTTGATACCGATACTTGATATTTTTTTCTCTCATCATCAGCTTCTTTTCATTTCAGACTATCGCACGAAAAACTGTGAACTTCTTCAGGCTATGGCTACTAGAATGCAACTAAAGAGTCGTAAAAAAAAGGAAAAGTAAGCAATATGTTTATTAAAGTGAGTAAACAAGCTGGTAGTAAATAGCGAAATGCAGACCTAACAAATTCTCTTGAAAAATACTATACACATCATGCGAGCAATCAAAACGTCTATTGCATTTTAGTTTATGCTACTCTGCATCGTAGGAAATGCAATCCGTGATGTGAGCCGAACTCTCCGGAAAATGATGACCGTTTCATGTAAACAGAATAGAAATAAATAATGTTTGTTTCTTATTTAGAGTTCCATAATCAAAGAGCAATAAATTAAAAGTCACTTCAATTTACAATATTTTTAAGCTCTTGATGTCTGTCTGTCCGTCCGTCTGTCCTTGCGTTCGACTTATAGCGGGGTTTTCTTTCCCATCTCAAGAACCGTAGGATTAGCATAATTTTCTATTCAGTTGCTTGGCCTTTTTATTTATTTGATGTAAATAAAAGTATTGCTACCTATATCGTAATCCATTTTTTTTCACATGTAGCGACTAACCGAATTCTATGGGAATAGAAGTGAAAAATAAAGGATATTTTTGTCGGTGATGTTTTCAATAATCAACGGTTTAGACTGTGTGGTTGTCTGTCCGACTCTATGTAACGTCTACGTAACGTTTTATAAGGAAATATCAAATATCAACAGTATAACTATATATAAGATATGTAGGTATGCACGTTTATATACCGAATGAAGGCAAGATTTTCCATATAGGTAGTTTTCAGACTTCAAAATTATAAAAGAAGGAGATTGGCTGTATGTTGTTTTAGGGTTCCGTATCTGAAAAGCACAAAACCCTTATAAGATCATGTCTTGGATGTCTGTCTGTCTATCTATATGTCCGTGCCTGCGTCAGTATAATCGTTCTTTTTAGGGTTCCGTATTTCAAAACGAAAAAACGGAACCCTTATAGATTCATGGCGTGGAGGGTTGTCTGTCTGTCTACCTGTCCGTCCATCCGTCCGTGCGTCTGTCCATCTGCCCACCTGTCCGTCCGTCCGTCCGTCCGTCCGTCCGTCCGTCCGTCCGTCCGTCCGTCCGTCCGTCCGTCCATCTGCCCGTCTGTCCGTCCGTCCCGTCCGTCTGCCCGTCTGTCCGTTCTTTTTTTATAGAATCATATAGTAGATTTCTAACTGTCCGTCCGTACGTCCGTCTGTCCGTTGTTTTTAAGGTTTCCAAATCCATACCTTAAAAAGAAAAAAATGTCATGTCGTGTAGGTCTGTCTGTCTGTCTATTCGTCTATCCGTCCCACCTTTTTATCCGACCGCCGAAGGAAGGTTATGATTTTCGTGAGTATTTATGTATGTATGTTTGTATTGTCGCATAGTAACTAACTAATACGGCAACTTTTCTAGACGGACTGTGGTGCTCATTCTTTGATTTATTTACTTCATATCCTACGACATAACGATTGGATTACCAAAATATTTTAGTAATATTTTTATTCTATCAGTCGGTTCTTTACAGGTCATGAGAAAGCGGTGCTGCTAGCGTTGTTTCTTTTATTTATATGTTACCTACTATTCCATATTTGTGCGAATATTGCACTACTTTTTCCTGAAAAAAAAACCGTATCGACACATGCTTAGATTGACTGGTAAATATTTTGATAATTGCCACAAATAAATGGAATAACAAATTATATTTTTTTCAGAATTACCTAAGTACCTGAAAATTAAAAAGCAACTCTAACTATATGTAAGAGTTAAAGATTCATCACGCAACTTCGTGTCTTCGTGTGTAAAACGCCAAAAACCACAGTTCCGTGTCAAGAAAATACGCCAAGCCGAGAGCCTTCATAGGCACTAAACTCCAATCATTGGGGAATCATCTCCATACATTGCCTTACAAAAGGTGGAGTAGAAAATATTTTAATGGTTATTGGTAGGCTATAGGATGGTAATTAAAATACTAGATTTGAGACCTTGAGGGGGGGGGGGGGCGGGGGGGGGCGCCATCTTGGTTTAAAGGTGCCAAAAGTCCGTTTTTGAACCTTGGCGCTTAAACGGTTATCAGTATGCCTAAAATTTCTATGTAACGTATGAAGAAGATAAAATTGTCTACAATATTTCCATACACAATACAACTGTAAGTCTTACAGATATAAAGATACAGGGGGTGAAAAAGTGTATATTTTCTTATATCATAAGAACTTTATTTGTTAGCTTCAAAGTTTTGTGCTTCGAGATAAGGAAATGAAGTCTCTACCACAGTTTTGTCATATTCTAATGATTCTTTTAAAAGATATTCAAAAGTTGAATTCACCCCTGGAGCGCTTATAGAGGGGGTGAAAGTAGTAAGTCTCACACACAAAATCAATGTTCTATTACTCATCATAAAATACTACTAGGCGTTGTCAAGTATAGCAATCGATCAATTCGGGTATAATGAATTTAGATTTGACAAAAAACATATCCACGTCACATCGTCTTTATTAAAATAATAGACTAAGAGTCTGAAAATTGTGACAAAATAACGAGAACGGTGAAACTCCTCTTATTAGTTTGTTATACTATCCTTATGACTAGATCCAGGCAACTGGAAGCTAATTGTTGTGTGCAGACCGGATTACCACGTCGAACCAAGCAGCGCTGACCCGCTGTACCATTTACCAGGTCATGTAGGGAGATGAATAAAAACACTTATTTAGAATTGTAAAACATTTGAGCAGTGTAGTTGCAGGTGTTTCCCCGCTGGGAGTAGTTGTAGAAGTGAGCGGTGAGAAGTGAATGAGCAACGAGTACGAGTGCTGGCCTCTTTTATGGGTTTTCTAGCGTGCTCGTACTAGTGGCTGGTATGTGCCGTGTAAATTAGATATTTATTCACGAATAAGCTTACAGTATTACATGTTGGTAGGAGGGTTAAAATTGATATTTATATGGGACATTTCTTCATAAATTAGTACAAAATTCTTATAATCTAGACATTTTGCGTATTATGACATGATATCAATAAAATTAAGACATAAATCAATACTTAAGAACTAGACATGTAAACACGAATTTATACACTTTATTAAATTACAAAAATAAACAAATTGGTATAAATAGAGAAAATGATTGACTTAGATCTAGTTACACAAAAACAACAGTAATTTTATGCTATCTGCGACAATTCTCCCCCACGTGCGTCAGCACAGTCTATTGGTGTGGAGCAGGTGAGGATGAGTCTGGAAGCCGGGCGGCGGACATCTTCTACGTGAGTTTATATATGTACAATGGCTACTCTTATTGGTCATCGGGACCGGGAAAGAGTTGTGCGATTTCGCCTCTAGACCATGTAACTCGTGGCGTAGTACCGGCGGCTATGTCGCCTACGCGTAGCTTCGTAGACCTTTGTTGAGCACTGGATCGCTGCATCAAGTTGAGGCGATATTCTCGTATCCAGCGCTTCCATACGTGGTCGTCAGGCGGGATCTTCTTCTGGATCAGGCGCCGTTCTGTCATTGGATGTGTGAGACTATCGGGCAGAGAGTTAATTGCCTCGGATAGCTCCCGTTCTGTGCCAAAAAGGTTCGTGGCATCGTCTGAATTTAGAACGGTAGGCGCACGGCTCTGAGATATCATTTTACGTAGCGGTAGGGAGGTAGAGGGCGCCGATAAGGAGGCGGCGGGCTCTAGGTACATCGCTCGTGTGATGAGACGTGTGTACAATACGTTCCCTCGCTTTTCTCTGCGGTGGCCGTCATTTTCAGCTGCGGCGGTAAGCGGCGGTTGATTCGCTATGAGCCTATTTTGCGGTAAGTCGCCTACGGGAACCGTGAGGTTGGCCCCGTTACAGGTCCGACACCTTTGGCACTTATTCGTCAGATAACGAATGCTACCGCGCAGTCTGACAATGCAGTATTTTTGCTTCAACTCGTCGAAAATGGTCGCGTGATCGTCATGGTTGGACACTTCGTGGAAATGGCGGATCAATAATTTTGTGAATCCATCTTCAGCATGCAGGACGGGTATATGTGTTCCGTCTCTGTCTGTCACTATCACGCCATCTCTGTCCAATTTCACGTCGACTCGATGTAGTGAAGACTTCTCAGGCAGCGCGCGCCCGACTTCCAGCCGTCGTATTTCTTCGGCGTACGATTCATTCTGGCTCCGTTTGATCAATAAAGTTTTTGCCAAACTTATGTGATTGTCGTTCATTTCTGTATCTGGATTTCTAACAGACAATCTGGCTTTGAAAACCTCGGCGGCAACCAAAACTCGGGCCGTAGCGCGAACTAACCTTGTGTATTTCGAAAACCTACTTACGTCGGGTAGGTATTCCGACCTTTTTTGTACGTTATTTACGGAACAAACCGGTTTGTTGACGCGTTCTGTGCCCGTTATCGCGACGGGTTCTACAGATTCTACTGGCGGCAAACCTATTGTGCGTTCGCTTTCGCCTCCCCCGCTGAGGGACGTACCCTCTTTGCTCGGAACTACGTCCGAGATTACGTTCGGGTTGTCGGAGGCGAATCCGTTTCTAACTGCGTCTAATTTTATATTCTGCTCATTTACGGGAGCTAGGACTTCGTCGTCCGTCGTTCGCGGCACCATGTAGCCTACGAACGCTACAGTCGGATCCGACGATGTGGTGTGTCTAGCGGCCGTGTCGCATCTATGGACACTTCCCCCAAATACGTAGGCGGGATGGCAATTGTGTTAATATTGCTAGTAATATTTTCCACGGGCGCAGTTGCGTTCAAACCGTGTAGCAATTTATGGTGCCCAGCTTCGCATCCCTTGACGCCACAAGCTACGTATTTGCACTTGAAGCGACCATAGTGCGACGCGTCCAGACACTTATAACACAACTTTACATTTTTAACCCAATCCCAACGTTCGGCTACCGATGCATTCAAAAATTTAGTACACGCTTCTACTTTGTGTTCGTGATTATGACATATTAAACACTTATTGCGAGACGTAAACCGTGCTGGCACCGAATGTTGTTTGGGCTTTGTTCCCGTATACGCGGGCTCTTTAGCCTCGCGGGGCTTTGTTTGAGCTACCGTCGGCGACCTATGCTCCGACACGCGAGCTTCGACTTCATCGCTTCGCGGGCGAGTGCTCTGGTAGCTATAATTTGAGTCCGAATCGCTCGAAGAATCGCGGGAAAACACGGGAGCGGGAGCGTGGGCGGGGGCGTCACGACGCCCTGACCTGCTTTCCGGCTCAGAGGATATCGAGTTTACGCGCGACTTCGTATATCTACTTCGATTCGTTCTTTTAACCGCGGAACTGATTTCTAACAGAAATTCTGAGATCGCGACTAAATCGGGCGAGTCCAAATTAGCTTGTTTGAACTTGCCCCATTCGTACCTAACAATGAGGTTAAATTTATCGACGATCTTGTTGACTAGCTCTGGCGCATACAAATATTTTTCTTGTTTTAATGATTTTATCGTCGCTACTGCATTTGCGACGTGCGCAGCAAAAGACACAATATTGCTGTTATCTTCAGCTAGGCGCGGCATGCGTTTAACATTATGTAGCTCAGTCAACACGATCTCTTCAGGATCCCCGAACTGTCTTTCTAAGGCTTCCATTATTTCGTACGGGTCCTTGACGGTATACACGATGGATTTTACCGCGGTACGCGCCTCGCCTTTTAACGCGCGCCTAAGCCTACTGACGTTATTCACGTGACTAAACATCGGCGCGGTATCTTCAAATTCGGCACGGAATGCGATCCACTCGGTGATATTACCGTCGAAAGTGGGTAATTCTGGGGGCCTATGCAAAATGGGAGCGTAATGAGTTGGAACTTCCAGCCGCTCGGGCGGCAGACGTGTACTTATATGCGACTCGCGGGGCGCGAAATTACGCGTAGCGTGTGCGGCGGACGCTTCAATTTTAGTTATATAATTGCTTTGATCTAGCTGGGACTGTCGTTCTACCCAATTTCTCACACGTTGCTCGTCTTTATCGACTACAGATTCGGTCTTACCGCTAACAGATTGCGCCTCCTGCTGGGCAATCTGTAGCCTTAACTTGGCAGTTTCCGACTGTTTATTAGCAACGGCGAGAGCGGCTTTATGAACCTCGAGTTCCGCTAGTAACAAAGATAACTTTTCGTCGCACTTTACACTACTCGCACTACGATTTTCGCGCACTTCACTATTAACGCGGTCGCGGCACTGAGAAACGCGGTCCTTTTCACGGACGGACGTGTTAACTTTACCCGATATATCCGAATACGCGGGCGCCGGCGCCTGTGCCGGCGGCGGCTCGACGATATGGCCGTCGTTATGGTTGCCGCTGGTGCCTATGTCCCATGTACTAGTTTCGCCGGAGGTTGTTTTACCAGACGGCGGGGTAATGGCTCTGGCAGGTTGTCCCTTGTGTGAGCGAAGAGACATCTTGATTGTATGGTCGGACATCTTCTTCTTTCTTCTTGACGCACGTGGGGTTCCCTAACCTTACCTACCTAATACCTAATGGCTGACACTGCCTAGTGCAGTGAAAGCGGCCCTACGTTCACTTTACTTACTCGTGGGCGTTAATCCCTGATGCACTGAATCTCGCGCAAAGGCTAAGTGCAAGTGCCAGAGCGTCCGAAAGCAGTGTGAAGACGTCAACCATGTGACGTTGCAACGAAAGTTGCCAGGACACGAACGTGGAGTATGGCCTCTACACGAGCGGTCCGTCCAGCAAGCTGGTAAATAGCACAGGGCTCTTCCGCGAAAGCGGGCAGGTGTATCAGCGGTTAAGCCGGACACCGTATGGAGATTCTGAGCGAAATTAATCCAGCTCAGCGCGTACTTGTTTCTTTCTTCAATTGGCCGCAGTTTTCTGATATCCGGAGCTCGAAGGACCAGCTGTTGTGTGCAGACCGGATTACCACGTCGAACCAAGCAGCGCTGACCCGCTGTACCATTTACCAGGTCATGTAGGGAGATGAATAAAAACACTTATTTAGAATTGTAAAACATTTGAGCACTGTAGTTGCAGGTGTTTCCCCGCTGGGAGTAGTTGTAGAAGTGAGCGGTGAGAAGTGAATGAGCAACGAGTACGAGTGCTGGCCTCTTTTATGGGTTTTCTAGCGTGCTCGTACTAGTGGCTGGTATGTGCCGTGTAAATTAGATATTTATTCACGAATAAGCTTACAGTATTACATGTTGGTAGGAGGGTTAAAATTGATATTTATATGGGACATTTCTTCATAAATTAGTACAAAATTCTTATAATCTAGACATTTTGCGTATTATGACATGATATCAATAAAATTAAGACATAAATCAATACTTAAGAACTAGACATGTAAACACGAATTTATACACTTTATTAAATTACAAAAATAAACAAATTGGTATAAATAGAGAAAATGATTGACTGAGATCTAGTTACACAAAAACAACAGTAATTTTATGCTATCTGCGACACTAATCATCGGTGGAAGTTAGAGTTACACGACAGTAAATCTGTTGGGAAAAAGGAACATCAAAGTAGTTAAAAAGGTGTCTCTTTCATAGCGGACAGGGCCTATATATTTATTTTATAATACCTAAGTATAGAAAATAATGCGAAAGAGAGAGATTAATAAGCTTAGTTACTTATTTATCGAAGCCTCCACCGATGAATAACTGACAGAAGCCAGGATCTAAAAATATGGATAGAGTCATTCAGGGTAACTATGCGCACTCTTGTCTTTGGACTTCATACCTCACAAAAAAAATAGTATTAGAAGAACAATTGGAGTATTTATGAAAATAATAATCAAAACAGTAGCTTTTTTTTGAAGCAGAATAAAAATAATGAGGAAAAACCGGAATGCGCATACTTGACCCTTAATGCGGGTAAATGTGCTTACCATTACGGGGTAAGTACCTAGGCGTATTCAGGATAAGTGTTAGCATTTGTATCGTTACCATAAATAAACATTTTATAAATATTATCAGTTAAGTAATTAAAATTAACTAATAAGTCTGAAGATCTGTTGAAATTGTCATGAAATTGAGTGATTTTCATACAGAAAATGTGCACACTTACCCGCGCAGGCTTTCCCAAGAAAGCGAAATTTTTTATTACCGCCACTACATTTGCGCAACGATTTTAACTTTAAATTTTCGAACACTTAAATATACACTCAATTGATATTTAATAGACTCACTGTTTCGAGCTAGCAACTTTTCACATAACAAGGCTTTCCAAAATGCAAAAAAAATTTGAAATGAGGCAACTAATATTGTATTTTTGCAAAAATATTCTCAATGAAACGTTGTGCAGAGCAGTGAGTCATCGCAAGTGATTCGCCCCTCTTGCGCCTCCAATCGGATCATATGCGGTCACCTCCTTCATTTGGCTTCTAAGATATTCGCATTGCGCCCACTTACCCACTGCGCTCGGTTACCGCGAATGACTAGCATTTTCTGAACTCTCGTTATTGTGTCCCATTTTCCGTGTCATGGATCCTGGCCCGACCACAACAAGATATTGGAATATAATGATTGTACAAATTAATCATATTTAGGTGCTATTTAGTGCTTATAGTCAGATGAATTTGTGCCACATAGTTTTCATGTTATAGCAGTACCGTTGTGGTCGGGCGGGGGTACAGGATCCTGGCCCGATCACACCATTCAAACGAGATAAGGTGAACACAATTTCATCATTTTTAGGTGCTTTTTAGTGCCGCCAATGTCATGAATGTGTACCGCATAGTTTCAAGTTATCGCGGTAACGTTGTGGTCGGGTGGGGGTACAGGTACCGTGATTACTATGTGGAACACATTCATGGAATTGAAGGCACTATATGACACCTAAATATTAGTTGATTTGTGCATTCACCAAATCTTCTTTGAATGGGGTTTTTCGGGCCAGGATCCTGTACCTACCCCAGCCCGACCACAACGGTACCACGATAACTTGGAAACTATGCTGCACAAAGATACTTTCGACCGAAAGGCACTACATAACATACCCAGGATGGTCAAACAAGCCATTGAAATTTTTAAATATAAGAATTTTAACCGGGAAGATGGGTTTCGTCTATCAAGTGTCTGGTATCCAGTGATCCGGAAGTTCTATAATCCAAAATATACTGTTTCGCAAAAAAACGCGCGAGTTGATACTGTAAGTGTTGTGTTTCGCAATCGTGATCGAGTTACAAGTGAGAACGCGGACAGTAGTAGCAGCAGTGACAATGGACGAAAAAAGCGAACTCGAAAGAGGGTGTATCGCTACGGTGTGTGGGTAGACCACTAAAACTCTCTGCAACGTTAGCTACTCCGTGATGATGGTGCATGTAACTGCGCCGAAATATCGGGTGCTCGTAAACACAAATATACATGGTAAATATCCCGTATCAAATAATATTTATAATGTGAATGACCATGTGAGCTTGAAATCAAACAAAAAAGTTAATAATCGTTCATGGTGAATCTTTCGCTTATTAAGCTAAACACGTAAAATTGCCTGTAAAAATGGTCATCATATCTTCTTCCGATCCTAACCTTTTTAATTAAGAATTGCCTGCTTATAAACTAAAAATACTTCCTTGATAGAGTTTGTGGTACAGGTACGTGGTTTATATGGGAACGCATACATTCTACGGCACTTCTATTTCCAGACAGGCTCTAATCCAAACTGTAAAGAGTTCCACAGTACGCACAGGAGGTATCTAGATACGGTTGTACTTAACAAAAATCGACATGACACAAAAAGTGCGAATGTATACAGTTAACAATCGAATAAAACTGCAAGGAGAACTAACCATACGAATATATTTCGCAATTATTAACTGTTTAAAGAATCACTACTGATTAATTATTCGGGGTATCTGAAGTTTTCAGTCACTCTCATTGTATAATTACGTGCCAAACTGAAGCCGGGCGGTAAGACGTCCGACTTTTAATCCGGAGGTCTCGGGTTCAAACCACTGTGTTCTTCGCTACTTACGTACGATATATCATTTGATATTTACCAGTCGCTTTTCGGTGAAGCAAAACATCGTGAGGAAACCGGACCTAATCCCAATAAAGCCTAGTTTCTCCTCTGAGTCGCTTTCGTAAGAACTAATGCCTACGCCAATTCATGGGATTAGGTTGCCAAGCGCACCCAAGGCTCAAATGAGCCGTGGCTAAAGCCGGGTTTAACGCTAGGAGGATGATATGTGCCAAACTTCGTCAGGCATATCGAATGGATTACAGACATCCCTATAAGCTCTACGATGGAGTTTTCTCTGCTGTTTTTCTTCGGCAGCAGCAGCTGCCAAAAAAAATTAAATGCCGCCATTCCTACAAAACAATAACATAGTAAGCATAGAATCATTCTAAAAAGTAACTTTTGTTACATCTCAAAAAACAGCTACTTGCTAGAAATCAATGACAAAAAGAAGAATTTTCATACGTTTTAGTTCCCGACAACTCTTATCGGGGTCCGATGAGCACCTACATAAAATTAAAAAGTTTTGCTGTCAAAAAATGATACATTATCAAGTTATCAGCTGGCGCTGTCAAAAGTGGAAAAACTGATATAACCATAGTGTAAACGATATTTTTTTAGACACACATTCAAAAAAACATGCGTGCGTACAGTGGACAATATGTCAAGTTATCCCGCTATCAGATGTCAAATGAAAAACGGATAAAGTTACCATATTAATGACGGCAACTGTCATTTTATCAGATTTATATCAACTTATCCGCTGATAAAATCTGCCATCATAGGCGTGCTGCTGTGTAAAGATATGTTTCACATAATAACGTTATTATTTGAGGTACCAGCTGTCAAGTAACTTACAATGAGATCTGAGACCTTACAATGAGAATGTGTAATCTTGCTTTAGGTTTTTCGACCAGCTAATCTAAAGTACAACTACAAATTCATCAACCTGTAAGTCAATAAAATATACTTGTATTAAAAATATAAGATTAAACGTTCTTTGCAAGCGAAGTTCAATCGATATTATATTTTAAGTATTGCTTGCTTCCGCATTAGCAATGTTGCTTATTTTATTACCAGGCAATTTGTGCAAGCATTTAGGATGATGAGCTTGTTCTAATCTCCCGCTAGATGTCGCTGATTCGTTGAGAAACTAGCGAACGACATATCACAGAATATACTATACTAGTAGTCGTTTAGAGCTTTTTTTTACTGTGGGCGTAAAGTAATACCCCACTTCTGATGCCTGACAAAACTGAAACTACTCAACGCTAATCTTAGAGCATTCAACCAACCGGAGTCGCCATTGACAGACGTTCCCGAAAACATATGACCGGCCGGTGGTCAAAAAAATAAAAGGATTCTTCAATTTAGGCACAGTGCTGATGAACGACAGAGAGAAAAAAAAAACTACAACCGGTTCCTCTGACCCGAGAAGTATTAATGACGACGTTGGGTCAAATTCGTTACTTTTTCCGGCCATGCAGGACCCCAATTTGTATGTATGTACAGACAGACCTACATACAAATTGCTATTTGTTGCCACAAGTGGCATCTTTGTATCAAATGACGTAGATAAATTAGTATAATTAGACAAATTTCACAATCTCATTTTCTCGCTGCACCCACCTTAGCAAATCTCTGTTTGGCCCTATGGTTGACTGGTAGAGAATGCCTTGAGGCATTAAGTCCGCCTTTTGTACTTTTTTTTTGCAATAAAGTTTAAAATAAATAAATAAATACCATCCATTTTTACACCGGAAGTGGTACTTTTTTGTGCTTTCAGCCAATTCTAATTTTTTTAACTATTTTTTCGGAACTCAGCATCACTTTGATGAACATGTGTCATGGAGCTTATCTTTGTAAACGAGGTAAACGGCCCGGAGATTTCCCTCTTTTCATATCATTCAGTACTCTAGCTATATAACTTACGCTAAATCGGGTCTGAGGGTCACGCATTGCCATGTCAGCATCAAGCACCTGCTCCAGCTGGGCCCCACCAGTGGAGGTACAGGAAGGCTTCAAATTGAAATCCATATCCATACTAATATTATAAATGGGAAAGTGTATGTGTGTGTTTGTTTGTTTGTTTGTCCGTCTTTCACGGCAAAACGGGGCGACGAATTGACGTGGATTTTTTTGGTGGAGATATTTGAAGGGATGGAGAGTGACATAGGCTACTTTTTGTCTCTTTCTAACCCCCCACTTCCCTAAAATGGGGGATGGAAGTTTGTATGGAGCATTCCGCAATTTTCAAGGTAGAAAGCTAAAAATTGGTATGCGGACTATTTGTGACTAAAACACACCGTGTTACCCCGAATTTAACGCGAGCGAAGCCGCGGGAAAAAGCTGTGTTCCATAAACATGTTAGCAATGTGCTCCTGATCCGAGATACCATCTATAGTACAGTACGCAAACAGTTTTGAGCTTCGATAACTCACAAGTGCGATTTTCTTTTTAGTTGGAGAATATGATATGATTACTTACAGTAATAGTACATTACTAACCAAGGACTGTAAAGTCTTTTTTACTGCCCGTGGTGAGTACACAATTTTACGTCTCCACCTGGCCATAATGCGAGTTTTCTCACATTATGGCCAGGTGTGACGTAAAGAATATTTTCTAACAGTTTTTGACGTCGCGCTAGGTATTATATAGATATTTGTTAATAACAACAAGAAAAGATTATACAAGATATATTTTCCTTTACCATACTATTGCATTCAACTATTTCAACTTCACCTGTCATTTTATAACAGTTTGGTCAATAGATTATGTGAGCACAATCGAAAACAATTTGTCAAAATATAAGTGACCTTGAATTCTTAACGAATTACAAATGGCTAAGACGACATATGCTCTTGACGAATCCGTTATATAATTTAAAGTTATGTTGCAATAATAAAAAGCGATAGACTGGTAGAGAAAAATAAAACTTACATAATCTTTTCTCTGTGTAGCAAACAAATACATGTATTATACCTATCGCAATGCTAGAAATTGTTAGAAAATATTTTTTATTATTAGTGCTTAACGTATTCTAACAGGTCACAAAATAAAATCGGACTTGTGATTTATGTCATTTTTATAGGTTAAAAAGGCGTTCCCGTACTCCACTACTACTCTAACCTATTGCTATACTATCCTTATTGATAGATCCGGGCATCTGACAGCTTTAAATGGGTGGAGGTCAGAGTTACAGACTATCTAGGATTAGTTTTCTTAGAGTGGTTTGCATTCTTTGACCGCCACCACTTCACAGCTGCCAGATGTCCAGACCTAGAAATAAGCATAGTATAGCAAACTAACTACAGAGGTCTCAATATTGTGTCATATATGACGCGGCCAGCTCTCCTTCTATTACAAGGCCAGATTTGAACTTCAGCCGCGAAAGCTGAAGACGCCAGTTCAAATCTGGCCTCGGACACCGGAGGGTTTGGTCACTTTTTCTGAAGTATATGACATCTATTTTCGGTGTAGTTTGATTTTTTTTTCTCTCTTTTCCTTTGACGTGTTAAAATGCCCTTGTGGCCTACTTACTGAATAAATGTTTGAGTTTGAGTTTGAATTATGCTATAAAATTTAATTAATAGGATGCGGAATGAGCTGAAATATCGAAAATAAAAATAAAATCTATTGAAATTGTTCAAAACTTCGATTTTTTAAAGTACGACATTTTTAAATAACAATGATATCATTCGGTTTTTAACATTTCACTGTTAGGCAACCATAAACATAAACGCAACATTTCACTGTAAAAATAAAAATTTATTAATTTTTCCGTATTTTACACAGGATGACTATTTGATCGAGACGTCACATTTGTACGTCACTTTCGTCAATTGGTCCCATGTAGGTATGTAGACATTTGTTCCTAACTACAGAGGAACCGATTGATACCATACATGAAAAAAATTCATCATGCCTATTCTCCTCTACTGGTCGCGATTCTCAATGGACTAAGAGCTGGCCACGTCAGATATGACACAATAATGAGAGCAATAAAACCCATCTGGTTCAATTGCTATACAATCCTTATTCCTAGATCCGGGCATCTGGCAGCTTTTAATGGGTGGAGGTCAACATTTTTAAATTGGAAAATAGAAATACCAAAATAGGTAAAAACTGCCGATGTTGTCTCAGACATAAAAGATAGGGCCTATATTTTAACATTAGAACAAAAAACCTTGCATATTATTTCGGAAGCAGAAACAGTAGGCGATAAACTACGAATTACATTAAAAGTCATTTTGGATTACTTTCCCCCATCAGAAAGTTTTGGTTATGATATTATCTAATTATTTAAATAATTTCTCATAATACTCCATTAAAACCAGAACTCTAGGATTTGTTTTCTTCAAGTGCAATGCAAATATGCATTCTTTGACCTCCAGCACTTTACAGCTGCCAGATGTCCGGATCTAGAAATAAGCATAGTATAGCAAACTGACGAGATGACTTTCGTCGCTCTCATTATTGTGTCATATCTGACGTGGCTAGCTCTCCGTCTACAACTACATATTACGTTCGAGTTGATATCCCCTACATATAAACTCGGGGTAAAACTAAAATACTTCGAAAAGTTGCACCACGCACAATCGGTGGTGAATAATATAGCAAAAAAAAAATACAGAATTTTACAACAATTTTGAAGCGGGGGTCTGGTATTAACAACCATTTCAATATACTATTACTCAATATACAGGGCGTCCCACGACTTTGCCACATGGAGGGGAAGTACTTTAAATACTGAAGATAGGAAACTTTACTGAAAGAAGACTTCATTTTTATTTTTAAAACAATACGAACTGCATTCAAAGAATTTGAGATAATCGCCTGTCTGAACCGAGAATGGAAATCTTATAAAGATAGATTGCTCATGATCATCATTTAATTAAATTTTGTCTCAAAATTCACCAAGTATCATCATTCCTGCATTGTTTTGTTTCCTGTATTGCAAGTATTACGATTGACAGGACCGTAGTCCGGCGTGTCAGGGCCTGGTTTATCGCAGTAAACCCAGCAACCGTTGTGAGTGGGATAAGGGCAACGCGTTGGTTTCCTAATTCTTCGCTAGATATCTCTGTACTTATGGGAAACTGGCAAACAATGTATGGACATGGAAAATACTAGAAATTAAAACTAGCAGGCAAAAACTAAAGTAAGGAGAAGTCTATACGATATCTAATAATTTTTGAATGCGGCTAATTTACGATGTCGTATATTTAATGTTTTTTAGTGAATATCTAGTTTTATAGTTAGGTAAAGCAATGACGCGTAGTTTCAGTGACCGCGAGGCAACCGGATGGCTCGCGGTACGAGTATTTTAGCATGCTTGTTCTTCATCACATACAGACACCGGAAACAAATTGCCTTCCACCCAGGCCGGGCAGTTATTGAACAGAGTTGGAAGCCGGACGCAAGGTGAATATTTCTATCGGTGGAGGAGAACTTAGTGAAAACGCACTTACAATCATTGAATTCGGATGGCATTTGTTTTATGAGTTTTATCTCCTATGAAATTTCATCCCTCTGTGGCAATTGATTGCAAAACATTTTGTAGCGCGTATTCAAATTGGACGAATTTCTCGTTTGTAGGGGTGGCAACATTGCTAGCACTCGGGGTAAATGGCCCGGAGATTTCCCTCTTTTCATATCATTCAGTACTCTAGCTATATAACTTACGCTAAATCGGGTCTGAGGGTCACGCATTGCCATGTCAGCATCAAGCACCTGCTCCAGCTGGGCCCCACCAGTGGAGGTACAGGAAGGCTTCAAATTGAAATCCATATCCATACTAATATTATAAATGGGAAAGTGTATGTCTGTGTTTGTTTGTTTGTCCGTCTTTCACGGCAAAACGGGGCGACGAATTGACGTGAATTTTTTTGGTGGAGATATTTGAAGGGATGGAGAGTGACATAGGCTACTTTTCGTCTCTTTCTAACCCCCCACTTCCCTAAAATGGGGGATGGAAGTTTGTATGGAGCATTCCGCAATTTTTAAGGTAGAAAGCTAAAAATTGGTATGCGGACTATTTGTGACTAAAACACACCGTGTTACCCCGAATTTAACGCGAGCGAAGCCGCGGGAAAAAGCTGTGTTCCATAAACATGTTAGCAATGTGCTCCTGATCCGAGATACCATCTATAGTACAGTACGCAAACAGTTTTGAGCTTCGATAACTCACAAGTGCGATTTTCTTTTTTAGTTGGAGAATATGATATGATTACTTACAGTAATAGTACATTACTAACCAAGGACTGTAAAGTCTTTTTTACTGCCCGTGGTGAGTACACAATTTTACGTCTCCACCTGGCCATAATGCGAGTTTTCTCACATTATGGCCAGGTGTGACGTAAAGAATATTTTTAACAGTTTTTGACGTCGCGCTAGGTATTACATAGATATTTGTTAATAACAACAAGAAAAGATTATACAAGATATATTTTCCTTTACCATACTATTGCATTCAACTATTTCAACTTCATCTGTCATTTTATAACAGTTTGGTCAATAGATTATGTGAGCACAATCGAGAAAAATTTGTCAAAATATAAGTGACCTTGAATTCTAAACGAATTACAAATGGCTAAGACGACATATGCTCTTGACGAATCCGTTATATAATTTAAAGTTATGTTGCAATAATAAAAAGCGATAGACTGGTGGAGAAAAATAAAACTTACATAATCTTTTCTCTGTGTAGCAAACAAATACATGTATTATACCTATCGCAATGCTAGAAATTGTTAGAAAATATTTTTTATTATTAGTGCTTAACGTATTCTAACAGGTCACAAAATAAAATCGGACTTGTGATTTATGTCATTTTTATAGGTTAAAAAGGCGTTCCCGTACTCCACTACTACTCTAACAGAAAGTCCAGGCCTAGACTCCAGTTTCTTTGCGAGTTTCTAAATGTTCCAGATCTCGTTGTTTTTATGATGAGTGGCAAGCAAGTCCATCTTTATTACTGGTGTTTTTGAAGCCACCTGAGTCGCGATTTAAATATTATGGGCAAGGCAGTCTTAATACGTGACGGGGCCCTAGGGCACTTTGAGAATCAGGGGCCCTCAGGCGCTCAATTAGGGATAACGTTGACTGTAAAAAAAACTTTCGGGGCCCCCCTGAGGATGGGGGCCCTGGGCACGTGCCCCGTGTGCCCTTATGGAAAAGATGGCCCTGATTTTGGGCTAAGAGCTGGCCACGTCAGATATGATATGACACAATAATGAGAGTAATAAAACCTGTCTGGTTAGATTGCTATACTATCCTTATTGATAGATCCGGGCATCTGACAGCTTTAAATGGGTGGAGGTCAGAGTTACAGACTATCTAGGATTAGTTTTCTTAGAGTGGTTTGCATTCTTTGACCGCCACCACTTCACAGCTGCCAGATGTCCAGACCTAGAAATAAGCATAGTATAGCAAACTAACTACAGAGGTCTCAATATTGTGTCATATATGACGCGGCCAGCTCTCCTTCTATTACAATAAGTTACAACTTTATCCCACTAATTCAATTTTTTTCAACCGACTTCAAGATTTCTCGAAGGAGGGGGTTAGGGAGCGTTCAAGTATTACGTAACGCAGTTTGGGGGGGAGGGGGTCTCGTAAAACGTTACGATGCGTTACAGGGATGGGAGGGGGTCTTTCTTACAACACGTTACGTAACATTGTTTTTAAAAAATTTGGGAATTAAAACTCCCAAACTGGCAACCCTTTTCATTTACGTTACGGGGAATCCCTCGATTGCAATAGTCTGGTCGTCATTTTTTTAAATTTGTTATCGCAAGTTGGCAAACCTTTTCGTTTATATTTCACGGGGAATCGTTAGTCATCGTAATATCGTTAGTGTTCATGCGTGAGTTCATAGTGTTCATACTGTAATGTCTTTAAAAGAGGGAGATTTGTATCATCAGCTGTTCTTGGCCTATAAAGGTTCTCATGCAGACTTGCCAGCGCAACTGAGTCAAAAAAATGCCAACGAAATTTGGAAAACGGCTAAAGAAAAACCAAAAAAATAAAGAAAAGTTTATAGAACATATAAATGATGTTATACGAGAGTTGAAGGTGAAGGCCACGAGCCCACGAAGAAGAAAGCAACAATGCTTAGTTATTTTACACAGGTAAGTTTACTGCTAAAATGTAATAATGACATAAGTATTATAATATGTAACCAACCTTGATTTTACAAGTACAAGCTTTTATTTAGTTTCACCTGTCCCGTTGTCTGTCGTTCTGTCTGTAATCAAATTTTGCAAGTTAAATTTGACCCACTTCCAGATGTCCGATTGAGCTGAAATTTTGTATGCATGTATATATCGAATGACAATGAAATATTATTATGACCTGGAGCTGATCTGATGATGGAGCTGGAAGGTGGCCATAGGAACTCTGTGATTAAATGACGCTACCCCATCGAGTTAGGGCTCATTTGATTTGTCTTGGCGAGTACTTTGATACTATATAGTAACCAGGGTCTGATAATGGAGCTGGAAAGGAGATCCTATGGCCACCCATAGGATCTCCGAAATTAAACGACGCAACCCCATCGAGTTTGGACTCCTTTGATTCGTTGACGAGTACTTTGATAATAATGAAAGCTCGTATTTAAAAAAACGTTTTTAATAATTTACTTATTTCATAAAAGAACTGGTTATACTTGAATAAGTGTTATATATTTCTAGCTACCTATGAAAACATCAAGCACGCCAGCAACACTAAGGCCCAATGTTCCCTCGACTTCGCATGCTCTTCAACAAAAACAGGTGCATCTGCTTGTATATGTTGTATATTATGTTCTTTTTTATCACATGTGTCAAATAATACCTATTCTTAATTTATTTTCTCTTGGTCTAAAGGATTCGGATGTTGTAGCTTCATCCACGTGTTCATCTCTTATGGAATCGATTGTCGCAGTCACTGGACAAGAAATCACTGCCGTCAAACGAAAGATAAGCGATACCGACGATGAGCAAAGTCAGAATACTGATGAGGAAACTGTGGAGACACCGTCTACGGAACCACACTCGACTTTGATTGATTCGGGCATCACTAAAAATGTTCCAAGCAACCGGCTCAAGAAACTTTTATGAAGAAAATTGGTCTACTGCAACAGAGAATAATAAATGTTCTTACTGAAGCAAGGGATACTGGTATAGCCAAAGATGATGTTCACGACGAAATAAAAAAGTTACGCAAAGAGTTGAAAGAAGAAGAGAAATGTTTAAAGAAAAAAAGAGACTCTGCTAAGCGTGCAAAAAAATTTCGAGCCAAAGAAAAACTGGAGAAAACTGAACGTCAGAGAAATAATCCTGCTGCAGCACAACCTCGAACTGCCCCTGGACAGCCCCCTTTAGTTGACTCGCAACCTGCTCTCCTAGAGACCATAATTAATATTGCCATTCATGGCAGCGCTGCTGATGAACGCCGCCGAACAGAGATGATTAGGAGTTGTCTCACTCTGTCCGACCTGCATGAG